>JALLPI010000474.1:0-19403 GCA_036939935.1 Cyclotella atomus | reverse complement strand
GCATTTTCAAATTACTAGTTAATTTTCATTTTTCAAGGGCGCTGGGGCGTGTAAAATTGTCAGTAACCACAAATTCTGCCTTCGCATTAGTCAGTTGTTCCAAAGATGCCGATATCTCGTCAACCATACATATGTGAATGTAGTGTTAAAACCAAACCACTCGCCACTCTCTTTCCTTGAACACAAAATTACGATGCTCAGAACAGGAAATACATCTTTGCACGAGCCACTAGTCCATAAAGCTGATCATTGCATGGATGCTGCGTCATTTGATAGTAGAAGTACTGTCAGTAGTGCTGCATATTCGTCAAACGAAAACTGTAACGAGAACAGTATGCTTGCTGGCCGCTGCTGCTCGTAAGTTCCTAATCCCATGCATGACTGATGACATTAAACGAGTCTTATTGATTCGCTGTGTCTATTTTTGCAATGATTTCTGTCCCAGTCAAATTGGTCTTTGTGGCTTGTGGAATTTGCTGCCTCAACGCTCCCACTCTTATTATTCGACAATTTCGTATGGCCATTCCTCCTACATGAGATGTGTTCTTAACCATTATTCTAAGATATGCGTGATTCTATTAGTTTGATGAGAGAGCAGGTGAATGTGCTGACATCATCAATCGATTTTTTGGAAAAGAGTGTGGATAGACTGCAAGATGAAGTTGATGAGTAAGTTTACATGCAAAGAAAATGCATTTGTCTATTCACATAGTTTCAAGGCAACATAACTTTACATTCTTTTGCATCTGAAGTTTGAATGAAGTTGAGCACGACTTACGACAAATTATAGTAGAACAGGGGTATAACACGAGAGCGTTTGCTCAACTAGTTAAAGGCAATCAGCAAATCCTTGATGCAATGAAGGTAGATGTGGCATCATATTATCCTGTCTTTCTATTTCGCTGAGCAGTTTCATTCATTCTTTATGCCTGTCACGTCCACCTCAGTATAATCTACGCCAAATTATTGTAATGTCGATGACAAAACTGATTTTGAGTTCTGATATAGAATGGCAATAATATGACCATTCATGTTGACGAAAGTCGTAAACTGGCTCTGCGTCTAAAGATACAGTTGCAACCATCCGGCATTGAGTAAGATTGGTGGTAATTTTGATGCTGCCTTTGGATGTTGAAACTTCAATCTTTTGTGCACACTCAAAGACTCGATTCTGATAAGTATCAGAGAATGTTTAAAGAGGACAACAGCATACCAAACATTCTCAGGTTCTGTACAGAAATATTATATCACGATGAGGGAAAACTCTCACTTGAGGCTACTGATGTAGAACGAAGTGTTGAAAAGGACAACTTTTCTGACCCAACAACACTAGACACATTTGCTCAGTTCATTGAAAATATCTCGATCGTGTCGGGTTCTGAAGTATCAAATGAAAAAATGACAACCAATGCTAAGCTTGGAATGTTTACTGTCCATAGCATGTACTCCAAAGGTAGTGTTGACGTGGCAAGGGGAGCTAGGATGACGGTAATGCCGGGGGCAGTGAGAATGAAACGATACACGAGAGTGAGGAAGATCGCAGAAGAGTCGAAAAGGAGGGCGTCAATTTCGCGGGAGACACTTTTGGAAATTGAGAACAAGAATGATGCGGTGGCGGCTGCAGTCTAACTGAAATCGGTGGTGAAAAATCTGTATACAATTGACCTCGAATAACTCTAGAATATGTGTTAACAGAATCTTTAAACTCGATCTGATGCCATCATGAGAAGATTGTATTGCCTGATCTGGATTAACGAAGCTTCATAATGCGTATCTCTTTCAGTGACTTCAGCATTCAGTAACAACCCTCAGGAGCACAATTCGGCCCACAATGACTTGAATCAGCAAGCATTGGTGGCAACCAATTTTCTCCGTGTGTTGAATTATATCTAGACATATCACAATTACCAGCACGTGCATATCGACACACCTTTTTCGTGATTAAATGCAAGCAACAGGTCAAGGAGTGGACCAGCGCAGTTAGAAATGTTAATTGAAGAATATATTTTGCGTCAATGACAAATGATGATTCACCTGTACACGACATTTACCACCCTTGTGGGATTTAACTGACTCTCCACAACCTAAGTATTTGCTAGCACGCCACTGCCATTTCGATGTAGATCTTTCGTTAGTGCAGGCACAGTCAAATTAGACTCACTTCAAACTAAACAGCAACATACCAATGCCTGAGTCAAATGTCCATTCGATGGGTAGGTTCTATTGACTTCCCAGTCAACCCATCGCCCGACAATCTTTGTCACCGGATAAAGCTGCCCCCATCCTCGCTTTCCCTTATTTTTAGCCAGGTTCTCTCCAAAGCTCACTTCATTGAGAAAAATATGTGGCTTTAATGACATTTCTTTGCACTGTATTAATCAAATAGTGAAACAGATGCTTACCTCCAGGTTCATGTAATATTCCTTTTGTATTGCACGCATCCAGTAACTTTACTGCATATACTCTTGATTCTTCGGCCAACGCTGGTGACCAGGCCAGAGGAACGTATGATACATTATTCAACTCATGCCACTCCTGTCGTCGTTTGTTGTGTTCTTTTAAGTATTGCCGATGTCTCTTGGTCATATTAATCGATGGGTAAAATCCAATATTTAATGTTTCGCTAACCTGTTTACCGAAGCTCTTGAAATAAAGAACTTCCTTTTCATTAATTGAGATTTTGACAAAGCCAGTACCTTCACCAAACATATTCATATGTAAGGTGATGAATGTAGAATGGCAATAAATCTAATGAGGATCTCTTACCATAAGCGCAGCAAATTCCATCCCCGTATTGATCTGATATTGTGAAGTTGAATTGGCCAGTTTGAAGGCATATATCAACTTTGTCATGGGAGAATTGACTGTAGGTGCCTTTTGCTATATTGAGAAGCTTGTCACCATTCTGATCTGCAAGATACCACGAAATGTCTTAAAAGAAGCAGGAATTGCATTGTTATGGTTGCATCGTGCAGATATCTCAGTTTGATTGGTATGTCCATGACATTGGAATTGCTCACCTCCACCAAACCGATCTGTTTGAATCTCCACTGATACTTTGGCTTCTCCGTCAGAGCAGCCTCTGATAGAGCTTCCTTCTGGCTGCTGCTTTGTCGTAGGCATCTCGTTATTCGAAGATACCTTCGTCGGCTTGCTGGTAGGCATCTCGCTCTGAGCTTGTATTGGCTCTTCTATGCAAGTCAAGGAATCACCATCACAAACTAAACCATTGCAGCAATACTCGCCGCCTACAGCACACGAGTTCCCTTGAGGGATGCATTTGCATCTCCCATTTGTACCGCACAAGTTAGAACAACACAGCGAATCTGTAGATCCGTAATTGAAACACCATTGTTTATTTGGCTGACAAGTGCATTTGCCAGATGTGCTGCATCCACCTTGACAACATTTGTCGGTAGATGAGCACGATGACTTATCTGCCTTACAGATATTATTGGCTGGTGAAGCACGAAAATACCAGCTGCTATTGTTGCTCGCAACGATTGGTGTGATGTCGATCAATAAATTCAAAGCAGCTTCGTATTCGTCCATCTGAGGTGGATACCTCGTTTGACTGGTGTCATTGTGATAGTTAATGCTGCTGGTGTGTTCAAGAGCTTCGTCGCTGCTGACACTGGCATCGATCAAAGCTACATATGCACTAAGAAGACAGATTAGGAATTGCATCCTCTCTTTTAGCTTTTAGATGATGGTAGCCATCACAACATGTATCTCTGCTCATCATCATCTCATCTCGTCCATCCATGGCGTTGACTGTCCATCCATCTATTTTTCTGCTCTCTCACATCCTGCGGGCCGCCGAGATGGCCGACTTTTGGCGTATTAAAAAATCGACATCCAATAATCAGTACTGATTCCTGACGCACATTTTTGTGGATCAAAAATTCAAACTCAAATTTGACATCGCAAGGGGGGGGTAGATTATCACGACGTGCCTTCATCATGGTCCGCTTGTCTTGGGTGTGCGATCTTTATTCCCATCGCCTTCTTCTAGAGAGATCACTTGACTCTTGAACGGTTGGCCAAAGAGCAAAGTTTGAGGTGAATCCTGGCTTCATTCTTAATCCCAATAGGCTGTTTGACATAATAAACAATACCATTCATCTCAAATCAACATCTGATATTTAACAACACCAACACTATACAATGTTACTTGCCAAGAACTTCCTTGTGCTCGCCGTCTTGACCACTGGCGCCTACAATGCCAGTGCGTCAAACAACCTTCGTGCAGTCGAAAGAGCTCTATATGGGTATGACAGCCCCTACTCCGAATCAGTAACTATCGAGCAGAATACAGATACTGAAAAAGAAAAGAAGAAAGACGATACAAAGATCAAAGGCGTTTCGAGCCTACAATCTTCATCAGAGGACAGCAGTTCAGAAGAAAGCAGCTACATCGGCAGCAAGGGAAACGTCAACTACAACCACGGTTACAGCAAAGGAAGCATCAACGAGCACAAGTACAAAGTATATGGATTGAGCAAAGGAAGCTATCCGCCTAACGAAGACTCGGCTGCACTCCAACCACCTGGTCGAGAAGGAACCAAGAAAAAGACAGCCACCATAATTACTCGCAAACCTCGTCCTTACAAAAGACCTTCAAATTGGGTTGGAGATGGTCACAGCAAACCGCCATCTCGTGCGCCAGTTGAACCGATTGAAACTCCACAGCCCACAGATTGGAAGGGTGATGGATTCGAACCAGTTGTAACTCCACAGCCCACGGATTGGAAGGATGATGGATTTGAGCCTGTTATCACGCCAGTTCCCACGCCGTAAGTGAAAATATATTTGTGTTTCAATGATGTACAGAAATGTACTTATGGCTAACAACAACATGTGACAATACTTTTATACAGAGATCCAACACCACGACCAACGGCGAGACCCTCCAACAAGCCGACACGATTTCCGACAAACAAGCCTTCGAACAAGCCAACCAATAAACCCACTTCGTAAGTCACTGATGTTGTAGTTGCATGAATCACTTGCAAAGACGGCAATATATTAGTTTTGTATTATTGTTGACTCACTCGCTTCTGCAATATGTTGTAAACAGGAAACCAACTGCAAAGCCTACTGATAAGCCAACAATGAAACCTACGGCGTGAGTAACCTGCCGCAATCTGAATTCGTCAAATGCACAACTTGAAAATGAACCATTGATAATTGCATTTACAGGTACCCAAGCAAAAAGCCATCACCTGCTCCAGTTGAGCCAGTTATTACTCCTGAGCCAACATTGTGGAATGGAGATGGGCATCTCATTACTCCCGCACCAACAAAATGGAATGGAGATGGGCATACAACACATCCTACGGAGTTTGTACCCAAGGAAACTCCTGAACCCACTTTGTAAGTATTTCAAATGCTACAGATTGTGAGTTACTCGTCTTATAACGCACTCACCAGCCATGACGTAAACACTGTACAGGCGCCCAAGTCTTCGCCCAACAACAAAGAAACCAGTGACTCCTGAGCCTACTGTGCTTGAACCAGTAGAAACGCCAGAACCAAGCGCATACTATTACACTGATGCTCCTACAATGTACTATCAAGATAGTTCTCCAACAACGGCTGATCCCATCACAAAACCAAGTTCGGGATCTAGCAATAACATGCCAAATTCTTTCCCAGGATTTCCAGGATTTGATGAAACAATGCCCAACTTTTCTGGTAGCCAGTGGCGCAAAGAAGTAGATGAACAATGTGAACAAGTTGTTGTCAATGATGTTTGTGTAGATAGGTGTGTAGTTGTCACTTCAATTTTCCAAGGAACCGCTTTAATTGATGAGTCGAGCCGTGTTAGGCAGAGTAGTTGCATGAGCAAGAGACAGGAGTCGAAGCAAGATCAATAGTGCATGGTATAGTTTGCAGACTCGCAGAATATTAGATATAAGTATGTGTCAACTTCATAAGTATGTAATTCAAGCAAGCCTTTCTGCCCTGGTTCTAATTACATCAAGATCCAATTGACCAATTTATGGATTGTGACAGGGAGCGAAATTGGCGCCTCATAAGATGACACATCTTCTGAAGTATCTTCAGCTCTGTTCGAGCTTACCACCCTGAGCAATGGCATGTTCAGAGATTTCCGAAGCCCGCGCAGCTGTAATATGTTGTGATGTATAGTGTCAAGAGTATCTATTGCTTTGCTTTTTTACAGTTTTATTTGTTATGAACTAACTCTGGATACTTAATAACTAAACAGCGTATTGCCAACCTATAGCAAGAACGCAGTCTAATCAAAACCTACTATGTGCATGCACTGTCAGGTCTTAAGCAGACCCTAACATATCAGTTTAGTTGTCTCGTCCTGCATACATGGTTGGGGGCCCTGTCGTTTCCTTTGACACAGTGGGGGTGGCTCCAAACGAAGGTGCTGGAGTTGGAACTACAGATATCTTGTCCATTGGGAATGGAGTAGGAACTGGTGTAGGAGGAGATGTGACAGATTCAAATGATGGAAATGGAGTTGGGACAGGTGTAGATTCACTGTTTAAGAAAAAGGGTAATCAGATTTGAATAAAAGCATGAAACCGACGACAAACAATATGCTTTACTTACGCCATTGGAGGAGGCGTGACGATTTGTTCTGTTGGTGGTGGAGTAACGAGCGTCATTTCTGTAGGAGGGAGAGTCTTGGTGTATGGTGCAGGAGATGGGAAAGGAGTTTCTTCAGTTGTGACTGGTGAAGGAGTCGGAAGCGGTGTGGTGCAAATGTCCACGTAGCTGCAGCTTCCAGTCATGAAGGAACCAGTTCCAAAGTTAGCAGTGCAACATGCCTTTGCAGTTTCATACGAAGATGCATCAGCAATGTAGAACTCGTTGCTGCAAGTCTCTCCATCAAAGAAGAAGAGCAAAGCCTCGCAGGGAGTAGGAGCAGGAGTTGCAGGCGATGGGGTAACAATAGGTTCGATCGGTGCTGGCGTCGGTTCAGGAGTGATAGGTGAAGGGCTTGGAGGAAGCGTGTTGCATTCGTCAACATAGTTACATTCTCCACTAGCAAATGAACCCATGCCAAAGTTAGCATTGCAACATGCCATTGCCGAGTTATAGGAAGAAGCATCAGCGATGATAAATTCGTTGGAGCAAACACTGCCGTCAAAGTAAAAGACTTGCGCCTCGCATGGTGTGGGTGCAGATGTTACAGGTGATGGGGTGGGCTCAGGAGTGACGGGCGAGGCGCTTGGGGGAAGCGTGTTACATACATCAACATATTCGCAGCTTCCGTTCATGAATGATCCGGCGCCAAACACGGTGTTGCAGCAAGACATGGCAGAGTTGTAAGCTGGAGCGTCCGCAACATAAAATTCGTTGGTGCAAACATTTCCATCAAAGAAGAACACCTGCGCATCGCAAGGAGTAGGCGCTGGCGTTTCCGGCGATGGGGTAACGACGGGTTCGATAGGTGCTGGCGTAGGTTCTGGGGTGACGGGTGAGGGGCTTGGAGGAAGCGTGTTACATACATCAACATATTCGCAGCTTCCNGGTTCTGGGGTGACGGGTGAGGGGCTTGGAGGAAGCGTGTTACATACATCAACATATTCGCAGCTTCCGTTCATGAAGGATCCGGCGCCAAAGTTCATGCCGCAGCACAATGTAAGAGTGTTATAAGCTGGAGCATCAGCTATTGTGAATTCGTTGGAACAAACGTTGCCATTAAAGTAGAAGACTTTTGCCTCGCAAGGAGTAGGGGCTGGAGTAACAGATGATAATGAAGGAGCCGGAGTGGTGATGGGCTCAACAGGGGCCTCGGTGGGCTTCTTTGAGGGGTTGGGTGTAGGCTTCTTTGAAGGCTGCGGTGTAGGCTCTGGCGTTACAGGCGATTCGGTTGGTGAGTCTGTCGGCTTAGTCGATGGGTTTGGTGAAGGCTCAAATGTTGGAAGAGGTGTGGGAAGAGGTGTAGGCTCATCTGTGACTGGAGAAACAGTCGGAGAGTTGGATGGGGCACAGATATCATCATATTGGCAAGTTTGGGATCCAAATACAGCCATGCAACAATCTGACAGAGACTCATATATATATTCGGAGTTTGACATAATATTGCTGTCATTGGTACAAATGGTGAAGTCTGTATTGGGGTGCCACATCATTCTTTCGTCACCTAGAGAGAAGGTTGAACGCAAAATAAGTCAAAGTGAGTTGATAATATTATTCCATTTAGCCGATGCAACAAACAGCGACTCACAAGTGGAAGGTGCAGGTGTTACAGGCGATGGAGTCGGTTCTGGGGTGACGGGTGAGGGGCTTGGAGGAAGCGTGTTACATACATCAACATATTCACAGCTTCCATTCATAAAGGATCCGGCGCCAAAGTTCATGTTGCAGCAAAACTTCACGTTATTGTAGGCTGGAGCATCAGCAATGTAGACCTCGTTGGAGCAAACATTTCCGTCGAAAAAGAATACTTGTGACTCGCATGGTGTGGGTGCTGGTGTCACAGGCGAATTGGTCGGCTTCTTTGTCGGATTTGGGGTGGGCTCAAGCGTGTTGCACACATCAACATACTCGCAACTTCCATTCATGTATGATCCGGCGCCAAAGTTCATGTTGCAACAGAACATTACATTGTTGTACGCTGGGGCATCAGCAATGTAGAACTCATTGCTGCAGACATTCCCATCAAAGAAGAACACTTGGGCCTCGCAAGGAGTAGGTGCTGGCGTGGGCTCGGGGGTCACAATAAGTTCGATAGGTGCATTGGTTGGCTTCTTGGTAGGATTTGGAGTTGGTTCAAAAGTGTTGCACACATCCACATAAGAGCATTGCGAGCCATTAAATTCTGCTTCACAACATTCTTCAAGGGTACTATAGTGGTATTCATCTGTACCTGATGATTCTCCATGAATATGGTAATCATTGCTGCAGATCAGTTGACCGTCCGTGCCAATTACAGTGCACCATCTTCTTTCCTCGCCTGAGTTGTAAAACGGAAAGAAGTGAATGAGTTGCAAGTTTCAATTCAACATGGTTTATCTAGAGTTGACTTACATGTCGTGGGTGCGGGGGAAGGAGCTGGGGTGATGATAGGCTCAACTGGAGCTTCGGTAGGCTTCTTGGTGGGATTTGGCGTCACAGGTGAATCGGTGGGCATTGGCGTAGTGCATACATCAACAAATTCACAGCTGGCGAAGTTGCCGAAGACAGAGAGACAGCAGGCCATCATATCAGCATAAAAGTAGCCTGCCCATCCGGGAGGAATATCATCGCCGTTGCTGCAGACCAACTTGTCGCCACTATCGATTGCATAGAATTTGCGCTCTTCGCAACTCGTTGGTGCCATTGTTACGGGCGAAACAGTGGGGGTAGGTGGATTGCAGATGTCAACAGATTCACATTGATCAGTTCCAAAGATTGCCCGACAACATTCAGAAAGGGATCCGTAGAAGTACTGCTCGTAAAGATCAGGAGTAGCCCAGTTTGCAGGATAGTTTGAATCATTGATGCAGAACTTGAAGAATGGGTTGGGGTGCCAAAGTCTTTCCTCGCATGTGGTCGGGGCCGGTGTCACAATATTGACTTTTCCACTTGGGCTAGCCGATGGCGATTTAGTTGGGCTAGCTGATGGAGATTTGGAGGGGCTAGCTGATGGCGATTTGGAGGGCGATGGCAAAGGGGTATTCGGGCTGTTGGAAGGTGAAGCGGTCGGGGAAGTACTGGGTGACAAACTGGGTGACACACTGGGTTTCTTCGAGGGCATTGGCGAAGCAGGACTAGAACTAGTAGGATTCTTGGTGGGGTGGCTGGTGATGGGCATGTTGGATGGTTGGGGCGTGGGATTTGGTGTAGGCACTGGCTCATGACCATCATTGTCCCATTTGCCTCGACTACAATAACGAGAAACAGAGTAATGATTGATGAGTTGACCGCATCGGTAGAAGAATTTGTGACCAAGAGAAAACTCACATGTACTTAGGAGTTGGCTTTGGGGTTGGAGCAGGAGTTTCGTCATCATCACCGCCCCAAGCATTTCCCCATGAACTGGACCAAGAGCTACCCCACTTGTCTTTGACGGGCTTTCCGTTTGCAACGTAGTGGATAGTTGATGCACCTTTGTTACTTTTTCCTGCAGATACATTGATGCCGTAACCATGGCTCTTGCTGCTTCCACCGAAGTGCATTACAGTTACAGATGAAGTGCCCTTGTTACTCTTACTGCTGATATCAACGGAGTATGAAGATCCCTTGTTGCTCTTACTGCTTCCGCCGACTGAGTAGGAAGAACTTTTGCTTGACTTTGAGCTTCCTCCAGAAGTATCCTTGGAAGACTTGCTAGAGCCATGGTAGATCGGATAGCCATCAGAAGAATACTTGGAAGATTTGCTGGAACCACCTGATGAGTTCTTGGAAGACTTGCTGGAGCCAATCGAAACAGAGTGCCCGTCCTATTTGACGAAGAGTTGCAGGCGCGATGAGATACGAGCGTAGAATGCGAAAGTAACATTAGTCGAAACCACTCACATCATTCCAACCATCGTCATCCCATCCGTCATCCGTCCACGAGCCGTCATCATCCCAATCGACATTCTCTTCATTGCCATCGTCATCGCCGCCACTTCTGCCATTCTCCTCAAGGGGGTTGCTGTTGTAGTCAATGTAATTTCCAGTATACGTACTATAACGAGCAGTACCTTGCTCCAACTCGTCCAAAATATCCTTTGCCTTGGTAGGCGAGGGGTCTTTGTAAGTCACCCCAGCATCACCTGGAATGACACTGTTTTCGCTCGAAACGATGCCGTTCGCATTATTTTTCTTTTGGGAGACGCCGAGGCCGATTCCGATGGATGCACCGACGATAAGGACGCAGCCTACGATGGCTGCTTTGACTTTTGCTGGGTCAGGCATGAGTTCTTCTTGTTGTTGTCGAGGTCAATTGATGTTCTTCCGATGTTATTGTGAGGTGCGGTGCTGCTACTTTGCAATTGAAATGATCAACTTATGCACTTACAGCTGATATCGTGCTAAACCGCCCATCAAGTCATGGCCAAAAACGCTCTGGTGTGGGGATGGAGGAGCGGATAGAAAGTGTACTGGCCATTTTGGCAGGAAAAAAGCATTTCCTCTCTTTTTCTGAGGCAAATATTGTCGGTACTGATTCCTGCTCATGAAAGATACCGATTCAAATTTTGTCTTTCTTTACGTCCTCAAGATATGTATTTTTACCAATCTCCCTACCGTACGATTTGCAAGAGTATGGTAGCATACGATATCACACTACCCTATCTACCTCCTTCCATTTCAAGTGCAAACGAGCAAGAGGCAAGAGCCAAGAGCAGCAATCTTTGCTGCGGTGATCTCTCTTCCAAGTCGGAAGTATCAGCTCTAGAGTTGTTGTAGTTGCACTTTATCATCCCACGCTAGACGATGACCAAGATATCCAAGAGCAGTATGAAGGGCAACGATGGAAAAGCACGCAGGAAACAACTCCAACAACGCATCCTCTCTGCACTCGTCCTCTCCACAGTCTTCCTATTAACAATGTATCAGCTTGGAATTTCTCCTCATATCGGTGGTATACGCAACAACAAAAGAATGAATGCTCTACGAAGACTCGGCCAATCGAGAAATGTACGACCTGCCAAGCCACGTTCGGGGCGAGGAATCTTGAACATGAGAGACGCTCTCTCCGATCCAATGTATGATCCTCATAAGAAAAGACAAGCGCAGAAAATACTATCTGCCTCGTTGAACCTCATTTCTATTGAGTTTGAAGATGATGTAATGGAAGATGATTACTATGAGGGTGTGTTTGCGATATTTTGTGATCTGGACTTTTTAGAGCAGAAATCCAATCCACCAGAACAGCCAATGTTTCGTGACGTCGTGGGGCATTCCAATTGCAATGATGAATTTCGACAGATTAAAGTGGATTTGAGTGAGGCGGTAGAGCTGGTTAGAGAATTCGATATGGATGTGGCTACTCAAAATCTGAGTAATGGTCCAAAAGTATTGGAGTTGAAGGGTGCTGTGTTTCATGAGAGCCGTTGTGGCTCTACATTAGCTGCTAATTCGATGGTGGCATTGAACCCTGAAATGAATAGAGTATACTCGGAGTCTGCTCCGCCCATTGCTGCAATTAAGGCATGTGGAGAGGACTTCTCGGAGTGCACAGTTAATGCATCTGCCAATCTATTGAAAGACGTAGTGTACTTGATGGGGCGGTCGGATGATCCCAAGGAGGAATATCTCTTTTTCAAGTTTCAATCTCTAACAACACGGATGATGCAATCGTTTAGGACGGCTTTCCCAACAACCCCTTGGATGTTTTTGTATCGGGAGCCCGTTCAGGTCATGATGAGTCATTTGGATGGAATGAGGCATCTCTCGGGGGCTATCTGCGTGAGAAGCAAATCAACGTCTGCTCAGATTCATGCTTTTGTCGAAAGGGAAGGATACGGAATGAATGACTTGGAGGACGAAGAATTCTGCGCTATTCATCTCGCCACATTATGTGAATCTGCATTGAAAAATCTTCAGGAAGCCAACGGTGTGGGAATTGCTGTCAGGTACTCGCCTGATTTGGTCCATGATTTCTTAGACACAATCTTTCCAAAGCATTTCAAGGTAGATCTTGATCACGCTGCTAGAGAACGCGTACTCAAGGTATCAGGGACGTACAGCAAGAATAGAGGTGGGCAGGAAGAGGGTGCATTCAAGTCAGACAGTGAAAGTAAAGAAGAAAAGGCATCTGATGAGATTAGGAGAGCATCGACGAAATTTTTGGAGCCTTCATTCAGTGCACTTGGAAAATCACAGTTCAATATCATCAACATGCCATAGAAAAAATCTTCATAGAGGAAATAAATGGTTAAGAGCATTGCTTATGGTACTTATGTCCTTCTTCTTCTTCTTCTTCTTCTTCATGAAATGCGGATCAGCCGGCCAGACCACCATTACCTTTCACGTTGAACATCAATTGCTAAACCCGCCATCCTCGCTCATCATCGTCCCATAAAACGCATGCGTATTTGACTGCTAGAGCTTGACACCCTAAGCACTCGCTTGTTGCTTGGGCAGCTACGATAATTAACTTGATCATGGTGGATAGAATCAGTGGTGTTTTGGTGTTAGCCTCGTGTGTATTATTTGGAGGTGAGTGGACTCTAGATGAATTGCATTTCAAGAAGTTTGGTGCGCAGAGCAGGTTTTTGCCGGTGTCTCAAAGGGTGAATTGAATGACGCATATCACCTTTCCGCTCTAGAAGTTCAGTAGTCTGCATGATTTGCAAATAGATCGATCTGCGTCACCAGTTGAGGCTGATAGAAGCTATATTACACAAGTTGTGACTCGATCTCCTTGCTCTTGATGTGAAGGTATTTTGCAGCCAATAAAATGTAGATAGTTGTGTTTGGAGTTTAATTGGGATGCCCAGTGGAGTTTCTGAAAAGTGCATTTTGCAATCGGATATGCTAGTGCTTAATGATTGGTCTTAACTCTTCGCTAACGTTGCCTTTTCCTGGGACTGTTCACTTCTCAAACTAACAACACAACTGGCGCACCAACCTCAAACAACAAAACAATAAAAGAATTATGAATGGGCAGCAAAATCCTTACTGGAATGGCAACAATCCCCCACCACACCACAACAATGCACCAAAGAACTCCAAAAATAAGCAATTTATGCATCACAAGCCACCTTCCTCCATTACATCCCAGATAGATGTTGAGGGAACGCTCCGAGCAGCAATCAATCGTCACAAATCCAATCCAACTGCTTCATCACCGGGCAAAATATGGTACCAATCACTGGGGGAATACGAACAATCACAGATACAAAAGGGGATAGAAGCCTTATTATACGCCGGATGCATGGCCGCAGCACGTCGAAGTTTTGACACGGTAGTTCGACAAGAAATGGCCAATGCCGAATCCAGTAATGATGAGCCTAAAACTTCTATTGGCGCCACATCGAGTTTTGACAGTAAGTCCTCTCGACGGGGGAGAGGAGAACAACAAAGAATTCGAAACAACAATGAAATGATGCCACCGCCTATTTATTACAATCCAATGCCGTATGGGATGGGAATGGTGCCGCCTCCACCACCTCCGCTGGGGATGCATCCAATGCATCATCCTATGATGGGTGTGCCCCCTCCACCGCCGCCGCCGCCTCCTCCTCCTAGGGATAGAAGAGATAGGAAGAGTCGTAGCTCGAGTAGAGGCAGAAGAGATGATTATAGAGGGAGCAATAGTAGAAGGCGTAGTCGGTCACGCAGCAAAGGACGTCGATCTAGAAGTAAAAGTAGCTCACGTTCGAGGAGGAGACATCGTGATAGATCTCGGTCGAGGAGCCCCAGTAGCCGATCGTCTAGGAGGAGACGTAGTAGCAGGAGAAGTCGGTCGTATAGTCGTTCCAGGGGGGATAGGTCTTCGTCTCGCAGAGATAGGGACAGACATAGTGACAAAGATTCATCATTTGAGAATGATAAAGGTGGGACGATACCGATGGCGCAGGATCCTAAAAACAATCATGGCTCTAGAGATGATAGCAGGTCTAGAGAACATAGCAGGAGAGATCGATCTCGTTCCGGGTCGAGAAGTCGTGGAAGTAGAAGGCGGAGAGATAAGAGCTACAGTCGCGAGAGGCGCAGGAGCCGCTCAAGGAGTATGGACGGAAAGAAGAAAAAGAATGGTGGTGAGACTGAGAAAAGCAAATCTGACAACCCAAAAGAAGGAAACAATCCTCAGACAGGCAACAAAAACAGCGATGATAGATCAAGACGCAATGATCGTAGAGGCAATCGTGATGACTTTGACCGTCATCATCATTACCATGATCAAAGAGACAGCCGCTACATGGATGAGCGTGATATGAGAGGGGGCAATAACGGGAATAGACAATGTAGTAGAAGCCGCGATCGTGGCAGGGGAAGTAACGGTGACATGGGGAGATATGGACCATCCAAAAGTGGTAGCGGTGGAGCTGGCAATAAACGCGACAGATCGAGGCGTAGCAGAAGTAGATCTCGTGATAGACATCGAGGAAACAACAACGCCAACGGAGGAGGAGGCAGCGGAGGAGGAAACAATAATAATGCTCCAGAAAAGAAGAGGCGTCGCCGAGATAGGCGCAAGAATCGCAATAACAACAACGGGGGCGGTGGAAAGGGGAACAACAACAACAACAACAACAAAGCTGAAAACAACAACCGATAACACTGGGTATCAAGTGCTAAATGAAAGTAAAGCTATTGAATCGCTACCTGCAATTCATCTATGTAACTATCCAATAACCTAATGATCCGGCTACCCGTCTAATGCATTATATCTGAATCTCGGCGCCAAGGGCCGTGTTTGCGACACCGCACGCCTCCCATATTTCTTTGAGCACCGCTTTACGTCGAGCAGCAACGACACCCGACCCTACTGATGCATTTTCGCTTTTACAGAGCCTCTCGATTCTGCCAATAGCACATATGCTGGGCCCCTTCAAGATGGACTCTGGGTTGACAGTAGAAAGTGCGTCAATCATTTTGAACAATGTACTTCTGCAAACTTCTGTGGTATCTCGACCATCGGCTTTCCTTAAAACGCTGTGAACAACAAACCCATCGAGTTAGAATTATATTACAGTGATGATCCAAACTGTTAGACCACAAACCAACCCACCTTACGGGCACACCTACTGGACCAATGACGTATTGGAATGATTCAATGAGTACTGACAATGACACACTTGCAAGCCCCTTTGCAAAAGTTTCTTGTCTCGAACAATGCGCAATAGCGATTCTCAGCGATGCATTTGCGAGCACTAGACGCTCGGGTACACTGAGAGTCTCTTTATTAGACAATATGGCTGTCAGTATTGAGGCATCTGAGAATGACTCTGGAACAAATCGACACAAATAGTCGACGTGCTCGTCATCAAGACCATGTTTCAATAGTGCCGCAGTGATACCCGGACAGCGTGCGATGAGAGTTCTAATCATGTTGGCCGATAGTGTACAATGCGTAAGAGATAGATTTGTTTGTGCGAATAGTAAGCATCTTGCTATGATAGAATTTCTGGCTGCTAAGAGCTCGGTAACAACCTGTGAAGTTTTGCTGCTTCCAATAGCAATAGATTCGTTTGCTTTCATGAGATGACACAGGGTTTTCAACATCAAGGTTCGCACTCCATGGCATTTCCACGCAGATACAGGTGCTTTGAAGATGACTAATGGATCCTTGCAAAGGTGTGTGTAGTTGAGAACCTTTCGTTGAGAATGTTTTGGGGCCAATACTGCACCGCAGACAGTAGTTACGAGAGCATCTGTGGTACAATGAGAGCTGCACATCATGTGCATTTTCTCGGCGCGTATACCTGATGGATCTTTAGTTTCGTCCTGAAGACAGTCACGAATCGCCTGGTATAATGCTGAAGGAGTGATGTCTTCAAAAACGATCACTGAAGTGTCACTAGAGTCAGGTTTTTCGTTGTTAACTTGATGAAGTACATCAGGACAATGGCGTGATACTAAATTCTCAAGCATATGGAGAAGTGTTCGTTTTGTATCAGATCCACGGTCGTCGGAATCTTTTGTTACAAAGCACATCACCTCTTTCAATGGAAATGCACGTGGATTTATAACGAAAGGAGACGCCGTTTTTCGATGAAGGACTTCGTCCAGAAACAGCAATGCGTACAAGAGCTGGATTACAAACTGTGAGCGCACTTCTTGCAATTCACTTGTCTCGCAGGTTGACCACTGAATAGATAACGCCTTGCGCTCCAGTGAGAACTGGTGATGAATCGATATGGAATGGGGTGTCGGTATCATCAGTCTCATAGGCTTAAGGTGCAATGTGTACTTCAAACTTACCGGTAGCACAAGTGGGAGATGGGGGGTTGGTCTTCTCATTAACATTTTCACACTCTCCTGAACTAATTCGCACAACATGGGATTGTGCAGTATGATTCGGCACGACTGTTGATCTGACAAGAGATTCTTCACCAAATGGTCAAGGTCGGTATATCCTAAGACTTCGCACCTACCGAGTGCTTCGATCGTAACAATTGGATTGTATACTGTAGTATTCAATGTCAGAGCCGACTTGTGTATCTGCTCGAGCTGTTCTCTATCGGATAACATATGATTAATCACAGACACTGCTGCTTGATTGATGTCCGATGTCCCATCTGATGAAAACTTTGTCGAGTACACGTGGTGAAGAATCATCGTCACCATGCTTGTGGCATCGTTGCCGATCGCAAAGCCCGCTAGGCGCGACGAAAAAACAACGCATTCGAGCGAGCTTGGACTCGACATTATACGCAGCAGGCAAGCCCAAAGAGTCTCTGGTGTTGTCGTACTATCAGAATCTGTCATTTCGTTTTCAGACTTGACGACATTCAGCCACACGAGAGTTATCACACAGATTGCTAGTTTATTAACGTCGTCCACTGGAGAGCACTCAGGCAACCCAGTTTTGCCATCTCTCATCACAAGATCTGGAATACGACCAACTATGTGACGTATTGTTTTTGAGTTACACACTTCTGTACAGTGCACCAAGATTGCGAAAGCTCTAAGGAAAAGTGCGACTTGGCCTGCGCATATGCTTGTATCTTTAGATACTCTCGAAGAGACACTTTGCATACATTGTTCTACCAAAGACTTATTTTCTTTCAGAGCATTGATGAGTTTTGATTGACTGCAGCTTCGATGTTGTACTTTTTGATGCGAGGGGGTCACCACGTTATCGATCGATCCCCTATTGCCAAGTATACGCTGGCGTAGAGGGATTGGACGCGAGTGCTGATCAATAGATGAGCTCGATTGACGACGAAGAGATTTCCTTCTTGTTGATGACGTATCATTGCCACAAATGAAGCCAGTTGAGAGTTTTTCCACTATGAAGGAGGCCCCGGCAACAGGATCATGATCATTTAAAAGCTCCAATACCAGATCATCCATCACATGGTACTTTCTGAGCATATGAGTTACATTCAATGCTTCAGCTTGAGATAAAGATGCTATGCTCCTGGTAGCCTTAATTGATGCCTTGACTATATCAGATGCCTGTGCACCTGATCCAAGTAAATCCATGTCATCTGTGTTTGAAGTAGTGGGTTTCAGAGAGCTGCATTGATCTACTAGCTTGTATGCATTGATGATTCCTTTCAGAAGACAAGGTACCGAAGCTGGACAGTTTGCCGCCATGTGTTGGATCAGAGTATGCGCTTGAGGCACAGCTGCTCTACATAGTGCAGTTGCAACGTGATCGTGCCTCAAAACAGGCGAATGGTGCATCAATGTCACCACCATTACAGACAGGCTAGAGCATCCATCACCAAATGAAGACGATGTTGGGTTTGTTTCAGCAAACAAAGACTCTGATTTAACAGATATCCCAGGTGTTGAGGCTTCCTTGTGAAGTGTGTTGCTATTGCCGACTGGTTTATCTCCATCGTCTAAATTCCTACCGCACCCATCACTGTCTAAGGATGATTTGACCAGAGATATGAGCTCTTCCAAAGTTCTTTTCATGGCCGACTCATATGAATCATTAGCAGCAAAAGATGCATGATGAATTGCATCACTATTCTGCCCAGCTTTTGAATTGTCATCTTTGCCCAACGAAGTCCACGCAGGAGGAATAATATTATCATCTGAATCATAATCGTCGAGTTTCTGCTTCTTGCCGGGCATTTCCTCGTCTCCCAGTCCCCTCTTCAACTTGGCATCAGTGTAACTTGACAAGTAGTGATCAAGTGCTGCACTCAGTCCTCTAGTATCCCATGAAGAACGCTCCGTCAAATCACTCTCAAAAAGATCTCTACTGTGTATAGGCACTTTACATCTAGAAAGCTGAGGTATCTTCCCAATACTCTTTCCTATGGTATCATAACAAAGTGATGGGGCGATTGCTAGCAAGAGCTCGACATTTTCACTCCCTTGATGAGCAGCTGCTACATCTTCAAGTAATCTTGAGATAGAATTAACATTAGGACGCTGTGACTCCGCTCCTTGAGTCAAATATGGAAGAACATCAGATCGAGCTTGGAGCGCCCCTAAACATCGCAGGAGGAATGGAAGGCGTATGCCAAATGAATTGTCTTCTTTTACATTCAATGGATTGAAGGACGATAGGGCCTTTTCGATGTCGGCAGTGGAGAAGAGGTCGTGCAGTTGATTTGCGGTGCTTCTAACATTGGCGTTGCCTGCGGTGGAGTGTGCATCTGCCTCCATCGTTCCTTCTGGCTTGCGGTTGACTTGAAATGAGCGGTGGATTTCAGCGTTTGACAGGTAACTTAATGTGTTTAAGAGTAAGTATGGTATGATAATATCTTTACCGTATTATTATATTTACCATATCCCCCAGGGGATGCATCCCCCCTTTATGTCAATTTCCCTTCGACCAATATTTAGCATGATAAATCGGAAATCTGAAGTTT
>JALLPI010000473.1:0-19341 GCA_036939935.1 Cyclotella atomus | reverse complement strand
CATGGTTGGTATGTACTGCCACAGTTAGGTCAGAAATGTTTCCTCAATTACTCTAGTAGTGATAATAAAGGGAGACTCTATCTAAGAGATAAAGTGACAAGTTCAAGTTCAAGTTCAAGTGAACGCTCAGAAAGAGACAAAAATTTCGAAGGGCAAAGCCCCAGTAGGTCATACTATTCCCATGTAGACAAGATGGATAAACCTTTTCCACCGCCCTTTACGATAATCCTCACAATTTGGTTGGATACGATGTGTGCCGATTGCCGATCAATATCACACAATGAAATCGTGTTGACACTTATCTCAACATAAAAGCACCCATTTTTCATTTGTATTGCAAAGTTATCAATAGAGACCCCCATAGCCATTGCAAGCTACACCCAAAGCCTCAAGAGAGATGATAAGACTTGATCTTCCTCCTAAACCATCACAATCAAAGTCACGCCGCCGCACAACAAACAGATCGTCTACCTCCAAATCTGGGCGTACCAAGTCTCGACGAAGCAGATACGGCGATGATTCTTCGATCATTTCATCTAGTACGCCACTTCCTATCGCGCCTCAAGCCGGAATGGTGTTTGATGCAAATGGAAACGACATCGGACAAGCTTTGGCACTTAAGGTCAGTTTGAGTGAGGTACGCATAAAAGATGCCAGAGCTAGAGCTGCAAAAGAAAAGCGGGAGAAGAAAGAACGCAAAGGACTAGATTCTACTGTTAGCTGGATCTCTGCCTCGTTGAGCAACTTGACATCTGATTTCAGCCTTGATGGGACTGGTAGCTTGGCTTCAAGTACCAGTACGAGAGGTAGGATTGTCAAAGAGACGTTGATTGGAAACCTTACTGATCCTACCATGCCACGATGTCCTCCTCGCAAGACTAATTCGTATATCCCAAGTAAATACGTGACTCATCAGGCCCCTGCACCTGTGTCTAGTGGTGGCTTGTTTGGTCTTTTCAAAAGCTACGCTTGTGATGGAAGAGAGGATGTCGATGATACGGACTCCACTTACACTGCTCATCGTGATGAAAGAGGTGTTGTAATCTACGAGGTTTAGACGTCAAAATACTTATCAGACGAGACAATCTGTTTGCTGAGACTTCGATAGCACTTATTTAGGACACTGATTGTTTACCGTTTCTGATTTCGATTTGTTGATCTTGGATGGTGTTAAAGTTAGATGTTTAGCTAAAGCTGCTTTATTTGTACCATTGCAGATAATTATGACTTAGTCTACTATTTCATCAAAATGAGCTTAAAATACTAAGTTATGTCTCGCTAGCTCGACAAGATACGAATCAAAAAGGCACCAAGTTCAAAGAGGCTGGCACTTGGGACATTGATCAAAATTTTTATTTCTCATTTTGTTCATCAGTGTATGTAATTGTTTACGCGACCTCACGGTCAAGAGCCTTAAGTTCAGGAACCTCAACGTCCTCCTGTAGATAGTTGCAGGTGAAATGTTAAGTGAGTACTGGTATGCCGCAACAATCATTGAAAAATAAGTACATCAACTTCTTACCATGATAGTAGCCATAATCTTTCCAGTAACCAAATAAGGATCAGCATTTGAACTTGGCCTCCTGTCTTCAAAGTATCCCATACCCTCAGCCTCTGTATCCCTGCCAATTCGAACACTAGCTCCCCTATTGGCAACACCAAACGAAAATTGGTCAATGGAAGCAGTCTCATGCTTTCCCGTCAATCTCAACTCATTGCCCTCTCCATAAACGGCGATGTGCTCCTGATGCTTGGCGGCAAGCTTGTAAATTGCCTTTTTGATAATTTCAAGTCCACCAGGCTCACGCATCGACTTGGTAGAAACATTGGTGTGCATGCCTGCGCCATTCCAATCACCCTCGACAATAGGCTTGGGGTGGAGTGTGCAGTAAACCTGGAACTCTTCGCAGACACGTTGAAGGATGTATCGAGACATGTAGAGTTGGTCTCCGGCATCGATGCCCACGCAGGGTCCTACTTGGTATTCCTGTTGACCTGGCATTACTTCTCCGTTGGTGCCAGAGATTTCAATTCCAGCGTAAAGGCAGGCACGGTAGTGAGCATCGGTGATGGCACGTCCGAAGGAGTTCTCGGGTCCGACGGAGCAGTAGTAGGGACCTTGGGCGCGGGCAGGGACGCCACCCTTGGGCCAGCCGAGGGGAGTGCGTTGATCGAGGTTAAAGAGGGTGAATTCTTGTTCGAGGCCAAACCAGATTTCTTCATCTTCCTTGCCTTCGAAGGACTTGGCGGCTGCGAACAAGAGATGGTTGTTGTGACAGCAATGATTGTTAGCATACAGTTGAACACGAGATGTGCACCGACTCAGAACAGATGTAATCTCAGACAGAAGTAACGTTGTACTCACCAACAGCCCTAGTATTAGTAGGAAGAGGCTCCCCACTAGGAGTATAAGTATCGCACATGACCAAAATATTATCAACGCCATCCGAACGAGGGCGGAAGGGATCCTTGAAAATTCTGCAGGGTCTCAAGATGACTTCACTGTCATCTCCGGGTGCCTGGCCGGTGGAAGATCCGTCAAAGTTCCATCGGGGGAGGTTCTCAACGGCAGTGGTGCGCTTCACTGGCAAGGTGCGCGTTTTGGAACGGGTGTTTCCGGCGGCATCGACCCATACGTATTCGGCTAGGACTTTGTCAGCGGGGTAGGGGAGGGAGTTGAAACGATCGATGACAGCGGTGTCGAGTTGAGCTTTACCCGTTTGGATGTTGAGCTGGTTGACCATGGAGAGGGCGGAGGTGCGTGGGGCAGTGAGGGATGGGGCGAAGGCGGTGGCCGTGGCGGCCATGGAGAGGATGGCGAGGGAAAGCTTCATGGTTCAGTTTGGTTTGCAATGAAATGAATAAAAATGAGAAGTGAACGAGAGCTCTCTCTCTCTCTAGAGCCACACAAAGCTGTCAACTTTTACGCCGAAGACAAATAAATAAATGGACGGCCACCAAGAAGGTATCCAAAAGATTGGATTTTTAAAAAAGGTGATATCTATTCCTATTTCAAGATACCGTAGAACATCTGTTCTTCCTGAAGTTCCGGCCTTTTCATTGGCATTAATTACTTCAACTTCATGAGGATTGATGTTGAAGTTTGACAGTTTCATTTCCACCTCCTCCTGTTGAAACTGTGAGAGAGAGAGAGAGAGAGAGAGAGAGAGAGAGAGAGAGAGAGAGAGAGAGAGAGTGAGTGTGAGTGAGTGACAGATGACAAGCAAAGTTGATAGACACGGGATCCAAGTATCTCTCTCTTGGCATACTCTTTTTCGAAACGAAAATCCACACATCAACTTTTGTTGACAGCTGGCTTATTTCCTGGTACATTTCTACATAGGAATCCGTAGGAACCAAGAGTCCGTCGATGAAATCAACCATGAGATCCGCCTGATCTGTGATGACAACACCGACGTCGCGAGCTTAATTGTGCAAACAATAATCGCAACTAAAAACAAGTAAGCAAAGTAATAACACCGCCTTAGCCCGGTCCAAATCCATCGTGTTTTGACTGAGTTATGACGAATAGAACCAAACATACGGGTAAAGCAAGGGAAGGGGGAAGAGGACGAGGCAAAGCAAGGAAAATGAAGGGAGCTGTATCTCCGACGCCAAAGATTGATGATGAACTAATGGAGAAGTGCGATTATGATTATCACCGCTATCTAGCAGCCAAGGAAGCCATTGCAAAAGGGGAGACACCAGCCGAATTCAACAATACGAATACAAATCAAACCATTGAGGGAGGGGAATTGGCCGAGCCAGATGCAGTGCAGAGCAAGTCTGATCCAAACCAGAAGGAAGAAGCCGCAGCTGAGGAAATGCCTGTTGACACTGATACTGATGAGTGGGGGCGAGCAAGGAAGAACATCTTTGGACAAATCTGGAGAGATACTGTCGAGCCACCATTACCAGTGAAGATTGCCTTCGCAGATGTTGCCAGGAAACTGCAAAAGGGGGAGACCATCTCCGGCGAAGACGTTACTATTTCCACCGAGCACTCGATGGATAGAGTCGCGGGGACGAGCCTTGTGATTGCAGTTGCCCTCCAACTCGCATACTTCCGATATGAAAGGAGGGGGAAGACTTTGGACGCGGGACACCTATAGAAATACTTCCAATGGTTCAGCAGAAATAAACTACTCAAGATGATCAACGAGCCCGATTATTCAGACAAGCTCATCGAAGCCATACTCGCTCACAAAGGGATACCTACGAAATTTGACCCGGCTCAAGTCCAAGTATTCAAGTTGAAGAGCTTGCATGGTCAAGAACTGTCGAAGAGATTGGAATCGGAGAATCCAACAGAGCAGGAGATGGAAACAGCCCTCCGGAACGCGATTGGAAGGATCTACCCACAGGATGCAAATGAACTGGTCGATCAGATGAAGAAAGAAGCCGGATGGAAGAAGGGGGCAATGGTATTCGAAGTGGGAGGATTAGCAAAGTGGATTGACGGTTTGAACTGCCCACCAGTCAGAGTCGTGCCACCAACGCAATATGACTTTAGCCTGCTTGACTCTATTAACCAAGATACTCAAGCTAGCGGATCACACAAGGAGGAAGACGACAACGAAAGTGGGAGCGAGGAGGAAGACGAAGAGGATGCGCAAACGATTCCTGATGTTGAATTGACCAAGGCCTTTACCGAGTTGCAGCCCATGGCAGACATGAAATTGGACGAAGCAGACTTTCCATTCAAGACTTCGGTCGAGACTCGAGACTTACTGCTTCGCAGCCTACCAGCTTATATCCTGAGTGTAGCACCAAAATATCTCCATGCAGCATGGAAACTACAAGACCTCACAACAGACATGCTCATCAAGCTACTCCAGCCGATCGAGTTTGTTAAATTCCTCAACAAATATGGAATTGAGAAGAAAGCTCCACCAGTCACTGAATCCAAGTTCAAGTATGGAAAGGATGACCATGGTTCAAATGAAGTCTCCACGTACAAGATCCAAATCAGATCCTCCATAAGGACTGGGGAAGTGACAGGGAACGTCTATGACAAGTACCGTCCACTCGTGGCATTTGTCAAGGCTATGCTCGATACCCTCAACCACGAATGCCAATTCATCCAATTTGACTCAAGACCTACAGCCCTACATTGAAAATGTGACCCTTTTCAAAAACAACTCAACCATGTTCCGTAAGTTTGAATTCAAGATGCGCACGTCATACCCTCGTATGGGAGGCCTGCAACAACAAGAGGCGTTAGTGAACAACAGACGTGAAAAACCCTTCAACAACTTCCTTCGTGCCAAGGCAATTATATTGGAGGTCATCCAGTGTAGTGCCAGTGGACCACGCCAACGAAGCCTACTCCGTGGCGCCACCGATCGATCGAACCCAACTGAGATCAAGGAGGAGCTCATTGCAAGAGCAGAAGCTAAAGGCAAAGGTATTGAAGAAGGAATTTTTCAACTCGTATGGGGCACTTGTGCCACAAGCAAAACAAGTGGAGTATTCAACACAGAAGGACTGTGCTTGTACTGCAGCATTGAAGATGACGAGGCAGTATATGATTCTATTTTATCAACCCCGAAATCCACACCGTGGCGAGACCCATTGACCTACTACGATATGGACTTCGTTGATGCCCAGTATAATAAGGATACTACGGCCAATACTTATCAACACTTTCAACAACTAAAGTTCCAAGATGTATTTCTGAAAGGGGTAATCTTTCTCACACTCAAAAACATGCCCAAGACCATACACCCCCTCAAATTCAAGCCTAAGGATACTAGTTTGGTTCATCTCAGCAACGAAATGAATTCCAAGGTGAAAGTTGAGAATTTGTCCATAGGCCAGATACTAATGCTGCACCAATTTCCACTGGATGAAAATAGAACCGATAGTCCGTTCAAGGCGATCTACCACAACTTTGCGAAAGGAGAATGGTATCTCGAAGCTCAAGATCACCAAGCAACTGTAATTGAAATCATCACAAACAACGTCTGGAAACTCACATATTCACTGTTGGGAGCCACGGCAATGGTACCTACCTCTTACTCCAAGGAAGGAGTGGAATCCAAGAACATGGCTCGAATGGCAGCACTCAAGAAGAAGCAAACACCCAATAGCTCAACTGACGAAACGGCAACTCATCCGTCCACTGCTTCTGAAAGCACAACACAGGCAACACCGTCAAAACCAGTAGTTCCACCAACAACTCCAACAGTACCCCCACCGACTACTATACCACCCACCCCAGCTTCGAACACCATGGATAAGATTATTGCCCTTCTTCAGAAGAATGAAAAGGGAATTGCAGATATCAAGATTGCATGCTCCAAGCAGGACGCCCAAATTAAGCAGATGAAAATGGAACTGGGGGTCCTTAAATCTACTATCGAAAACTTCTCAGTACCCCCAGTGATTAACTTGGAAGAGATCTCAAGCTCAATCTCCGAAATCTCATCTATTACTAAACTACTCCGAGATGAAGTAGTCAACATGGCTCAAGCGGTGGATCGCAAGGCAACTGACCAATCGTCTAAGGCAGCAGAAATACATGAGGTAGTAGGGAAGACTAAGCTTAGCATCACTAAATTGCTGAAGATGGCCCAGGAGGGTCCCGAACTAATGCCCAAGGTTGTGGGACTTCAGCGATTCCAAGCAAACCAACTGGAGGCACTGTCAAAGCAAGTGGGGGATTTGGAAACAGCAAATGAAGATCAAATGGCCAAAATGATGGAGATCTTGTCTATGGTTGAATATCCATTAACATATTGCCTAGAAACCAAGAGACTGGAAGAAGATCTCAATGGAGAAGTGATTTTAAATGCAGTTCAGAGTGCCTTGAACAAATTTGGCACCACATCTATCCTTCGATGCCTTCTTGAGTGTACTAGCCTTCGTGAATTACTATGCAAATCAATGGACCCATCCGACCGTGACACAATCAAATCAGCCTTTAGCGGTCATAACCACAAGAGACTATCTGCCATCAACAAACTTGATTGGGATGAAATTACCAGACTTCTTTACAAGTCCCCAGAGCATATGGCCAACTTCGTTGAGGAGAGGACTGGCGAATGCGCACTCTGTGAGGAAGTCAAGGTACCAGGTCAAATGGAAGATTGTGGATTGTGCAACAGGACATTCCATCGCCTCTGCCATGTGCCAATGTACTTCAGCTCCAAGGACAGCACGGATTTTAGGCTATGCCGCCCATGCCGCGATATGATTCATTTCGAGAGGGTGCTAGAGTCACTAGCAAACTGCCCCAAATGCATCGAATGGGTCAACGAGCACCAGCATACGCTGAAGAAGTACGCACAGGAGAGAGGTAAAAATACAATGAAGGAGTTCTCTCGTGCACTGCGAGATGCTGCAGAAGGAAACGACATGTATGATGCTATAGCCAAGGATGTAGAAAACTGCATGTCCTTCCTCTTCACACGCATCCTCCCTGCAGACGACCCAGAGGATAATTGCCAAGAAGCACAGCCGGAGACCATCCTAATTGGCCAAGAAAATCTCAAGCCAACTGATCAAATTGCCGACAAACCCTAGCCGGCCGCAGTGAAACAGGAATCAGCCGAGGATTCTGACATCCAAACAGTCTATGAGTCAGACCACCCTAAGCTCCCAGTAGCCACCTACCCACTTCCAACCAAAGTAATGAAACTATTCAACCAACCAGTCATCGATACACTACCTATGGGCTCCCGAATGGCAAGCTTCCGTGTCACCAATGCCGAAAATGCCAATGACACCCCAGCAGTAGTTACTATCGATCTGAACGGGAACCTCTCCACACTCCAAAAGGAATACGTCCTAAAGTTTGTTCCAAATGCATTTGCATCCAGTAACTACCCAATCCTTGCACCCAACAAACCACCAACACATGTAGCTACGTCAAATACACAAGTGAACGACCTTCCTCTTCCCCCTCCTCCGCCTTCACCAGGCCCAGAAGACACTATTGACTTCCAAGCCAGATTGGACGACGAAGTAGGCATGTCTACACTGCTCCATGGATTTAACATGATCCCAGAGGGGAAGGATGACGAGTCTACCGAGACACCAACGATCGGAAGAACAGAGGACGAGGAAGATTTGGACCCAGTATCGAGTGAAGAGGACGCAACAGTCATACTCAAGGAAAAGAAGAAGGGCAAAAGGACACTGAGGCCTCCACCTAAGCTCACAGTGAAGCTAAGGCCCAGGAGCAAGGGAGAGAGTAAGAGTGAGCCAGAGGACGCGGATGATGAAGAATCGGAATTCGGAGGTAGTGGGGGCGGGTTAGATATCCTTTAGCTTAATGTTTTGAGATTGTGAATTATATGGAACAAATAGAACCGAGACACCAACGAATAACATGTGCAGAAATACACCACCGCCAAAGCAAACAAAATATTCAAAAGAGCCAATCCTGGCAAATATCAGAGCTGGATGCCAGGAGCCAAACGATTTGCCTATGAGAGCATCCTTGCTAGTGGAGATGACTCATAGTTTCAAAGCCGGACAACACTTTTCGTTTGGCCAGCAACAACATATTGGCTAGTAAAATGGGGAAATATGGATTAGAGGTGGCCCCGGACATCAGAGTCACCAAGGAGTTAGAGATCGATGTTATGGCGGAGCAGGAAACTAGAAAACCATGGAACTCAGCGAACAAGCTAGCATACGAAGTACAAACCAAGATGATGTGGCCGCAAGGAGCTTCGACAGTATTTGCATCACCTCCGTGGAAGTATGATGAAGGCAATTTTCAGTCTGGAGGCACCCTTCTCCTTACACACAGTCAGACAGTCGGGAGAATTGTCGAACGAGGATCTGATCCTACAGGAAGGTTTTGCTACATGGCACTGCGAGGCGGACGTGATGAGGGCATTTTATGTATCTCAGGGTACAGTACCCCACACTCCAACTCAGACCATCCAGGACCAAATACTTCATACTCGATTCAATACAACGACCAACGAGAGCGTGGCATCAAGAAACCAAACCCAAGGCAACAGTTTCTTGATGACCTCACAGTACTTATCGAAGAGTACCGCACCAAAGGTTATCGTCCGATCATTGCACTGGATGCAAACGAAGACTGGGTGAATTGCTCACATCCAACGGAGCGAGAACGACTGTGCAAGTTCATTATCAGAAATCAACTGTGTGACCCTTATTTCAACAAATTTCAAGTTGCACCACGGACCTATACTGACGGACCATGGAGGCTCGACTACATCCTTATTGATACTGCCCTTGAGGATGCAGTAGAAAGAGTTGGATACTTAGGTTCACACGAAGGGAATTTCTCCGACCACACTATGGCATAAATTGACTTCAATGCAAAGAAACTCTTTCGAGATATTGTCAATCGCCCAACTGAAATACACTCTCGAGAATTTTTGATCGAGCAGACAGACAAGATGCTAACATTTACATGCATCTTGCGGAGACTTCAGATGGAGCACAAGATCCGTGAGAGAGTGTTCGACTTGGCAAGATGTTTCGCTGAACGTGGAGGAACAGCAGCTAACATTAGAAAATGCAACAAACTTGACTTGGAGCACAAAGAACTTATCATGTGCGCGGCTAAACAAGCAGGACATCGCCAGTTTGGGTATGCACGGTCAAAGGCACTGACAGATGCCGGGCAACAGGTTATCCTATTCAAAGCACTTCTCAGTTGCAAACAACGAAACGATTCTCCCAGCCCTGGATGTTGCAAGTCAGCAACTAGAATGCAAGTAGACCTTGGATTCTACGATGAAGCCAGCTATACCGATATACGCAGAATAGTGGCTGAAAAGCGAGCAGCATTATGGGAAATTCAAAAGAATCATGAAGAAGAACGCGTATCGTGGATCGAGAGTATCGCCCAGGACCGGACTCAAGCAGCAGGCGACAAGGGTTGGGAAGCTAAGATGAATAGAATGAAACAAACAACAGAGGACCGATTACTTGACAGGAGACTGACCTCAGCAATAAAAGGTAACCACTCCCGTCTTACAGCGATCCAGGTCCCCACCCATGATTGGTTTTATTCTGCCCGAAGCAATGAACTATTTCGGGTTACCGAGGGAGTATTTGAATGCTACCCTCGGAAGAAGGATGGCTCATTCTTTCCTCATCACACCCTCAAGGTCCTTGAACCAGATGCAGTAATGGTCAAAGTGGAACCCGTCGATCCAGACCAACCATCCGAAGGCTATGCTATCTCAGAGGAGCTGCCACAAGAGAATTTCTGGCGTGACGTCACGGATCCTCAAGAGATTGAAGACCTGCTACGAAGACGGAACAAGCGTCATTTGCAACAAGTAGATAGAGAAGGTGGTCCAGGTACCCAAGCACCATTCCCAAGTCTATTCGAAGATTACGGCGCCAACCCATTAGTAGATGAACTACTGGATACCGGTCGATTCGACACACCACACGAGATAGGCCCAGTCCTTGCCGATTGGTTTAAATGTATCAAACGAGAGAACCATCCTGATTCGAAACCCGTGGTAGGTTGTATGACCAAGAAACAGTACCAGGATTGCTTCAAAATTGCAAATGAGAAAGTTTCATCTGGCGACAGCGTCCATTATACTCTTTGGAAAGCCATGGCAGCACAAGACGATATGGCAGAGTTTTTATGCATCCTAATAAGCCTCCCGTTTGATCAATGGCTCCATGAAATTGATGTTATGTTGGAAAAGAAGAAAGGAAACTTCAAGATACACATGCTTAGGATCATAGGGCTTCTTGAGGCAGATTTCAACACTGCCCTGAAGTTCTTTTTCTCTCGAGAAATGATGGAAAATACTGAACGTGATGGAATGACGGATGAGCAGTGGGGCGGAAGGCGAAACCGCTCTTCAGTTGATGCAGCAATGCTCAAATTGCTTACTTTCGAATGTGCACGAATCAAGAAAGCAACAATCGCAGACACAATGTACGACCTGGTTGCCTGTTTTGATAGAGTGAAGGCTCAAATGTCCAATATAATTGCACAGCAATCTTTGGTGGATAAGAATATCATACGAGCTCGAGCAATTGTCATTGAGAATCTACGTCGCTCAGTCAAGACAGGTCTCGGAGTCTCCAAGGAGACGTACGGACAAGAACCAGGTGAACCGGCAGTTGATGGTGAAGTACAGGGTAAGGGCGATGTCCCACCCCTGTGGGGGAATGACGAGTGACACACTTTTGCGTGCCCATGCTATGGGATGCAGTGGCCTGCGCCTGTCTAACCCAACCAAAACCGCCGAGATCAAAAGGCATAATGTCTGTTTCGTTGATGACAATGACGGATTGACTTCGGCAGAACACGAGAGTGAGGATCCAGTTGGCGAGACGAAGGAGAAAATGGAATTTAGCGCTCAGCGATGGTATGATCTTACGGACTTGGCCAACCAGAAAGTTGCCTTCCATAAGACATCGTGGCAAATGCTTGCATGGGAACAGCGTAAGCAAAGCGAATTGAGCATATCACAGGAGAATTTTGGCCCAATTAGGCTCTGTGACCACAGAGGAGGCGCGGCTGACATTGCATACCTCCCACCAGACAAACCTAATGTAGGTTTGGGCTACAGGGCGTGCCCTGATGGGAACCAAAACCACAACTTTAGACATATTCACAGCAACATGGTGGATGTGTGCAACAGAGTGGTGGGTGCACAGCTGACCCCCAAGGGAGCACAACGAGCCTTCTACTCAAGATTACTCCTGAAAAATGACTACACACTCAAAGCCTCTTACTTCTCTGTCAAAGAATGCAAGAAACTTGACACTATCATCACAAACGCTTTCCTCCCACTTATGAAGATAAACCGCAATATGCCACGGGCTGTGGTATTTGGGCCATTCAAGTATGGTGGCATGGCATTTCCAGACATGTACACCAGGCAAACCCAACTACATGCCAAGTATGCAATCCGACAATTGCGGTGGAACGGAACAGTGGCAAACGACCTTCTTGTCACACTGGACAACCTCCAACTCGAATTGGGCTTTACAACACCACTATTCGAAGCACCATTAGCGAAGCTTGACTATATAGATCAAGGATGGATAACAAATCTCATCCACCGACTAGGAAAGGCTGGCTTAACACTTTGGATCGAGAACTGTTGGACACCGAAACTGCAGAGAGAACACGACGTCTCATTAATGGAGCACCTTCTTCGATTGGACACCACAAAGCGTGAAAGGAAAGATGTATCATCGTGTCTGAAATACATGGGAGTAGTTACACTGGCAGACTTGGCAGATGAGAAAGGGATACTTATTCCGGGCGACAGATTAATTGGAGCATGGCGTGCTGACTCGGCATTCGAGTGGCCACACCAACCAAAACCATCCAAGAGGGCATGGGCAAAATTTAGGTGGTTCCTTCGCGAAACACTGTGCTTTAACACCAGCCCATACCAACCCATCCACGCCGAAATGTACCTCTCTCAGCCATTGGGGAAATGGTTTGACGTACCAAGGAATGTACTCTACCAATGCTACCGCACAGAGAACAACCTTTTCTGGCGCGAGGAAGGCTTAATCCAAATGTTCACCAAACACAAGGCGGGTTTCTATCGTTTTGACAGGACAGTAGATGATATCCCACCGCAGTGCTACCCAGTGTCATGCCAATGGGTAGACAATGACCTTTGGACTCACAAGCCATTCCATCCGCCGATTTCACTACAAAAACCACCCTTACCGCCAGGCCTAGTCATCTCTAATGATATATCAGAGAACACACCCACCCTGAAAGTCGGAAGCGACGGATCCCATTTTCATGCAAAGAAAGTAGCTGCAACTGCTTGGATCATTGCGGCAGATCATGCGCACACGGTGGAAGCATGTTTTGTGCTATGCAACACCTCATCAGTTTCTTCAACTAGGGTGGAACTCGAAGGTGCTTTTTGGAGTTTAAAGCATATCGAATACCTGAACCTGGACCCAGAGGAGACAATACGTTGGATTGACAACCTCACCGCTGTCAAGTCCTCGACGAGTGTGCTGCGTCCCAAATCAATGCTACAGCCCGATGCAGACCTGGTCCTTGCCATTCAGCACATTACCAACCAACTCAAGAGAAAAGATGAATGTAAACACGTGTATAGCCACCAGGATGAACGTAGTATAGGGGGAAGAAGGAGGAGTTAGCAGAGAAGAGGCGGAAGGAGCGGCGGGAGATTATCAGGTCATGTGTGGTTGACGGAGGAATCCATGCACCATCACCAGAGCAATCATCAGATTCGGAATCGGATTGTCCAGATGAGCCAAGCTGTGAACTCGCCCCGCGTGGGCTATCGGACGAGGCACACCTGAACAATGCTTGTGATATAATAGCAAAACAGACAGCGAAGGCATTTTTGGAAAATCCGGAGCAGGAAGTTGAACCATTACTGTCACTACCGTACCCCGGATCCAAGGCTATGCTTAGAGTGGGGGATACTTGGATTACTTCTAACTACGATTACCATGTTCATCTTGCTTGCAGAACTCCGCAGATCCGCTCTTACTGCTTGGAACGCCATAAATGGAGCGATGAGGTTTTCGACTCTATTTATTGGGACTGCATTGAGAAAGTTCGATGCACCATCAAACCTATCACGCAGTTGGGCAGAACCTGAAAAGTAATGCACGACTGGCTACCAACTATGCACAACCTCGGAAAGATTAGAGGTCTCACCCAATGCCCGGGATGCGAGTGCCCCGACGAAACATTTACACACCTATACCAGTGCCCTCACAAACTAATGCGAGAGACAAGGGTGACTCAAATGGCTGAATTCGAAAGGCACTTGCGCACAGGAAGTATACCAGACAGGATCATTGGAATGGTTAAGAGAATGGTTCAATCCATAATCAACCACCAAGATATCGACACCAATGACGTCGATTTCCCGACCGAGCTACTTCCAGTATTCCAGGCCCAATCGAAAATTGGTATCACCAAGCTGCTACGCGGCTTCTTAGCAAAGGAATGGATGCCAGCAATGGAACTATACGGGGAGAAACACCCCGAACGACGAATGGTAACACTACTCAAAGGACTATGGGATGTTCTCTTTGAACCCATTTGGACGGCGAGAAACCACATCCTCCATGACCTCCCAAATCGATACAATGACGCCCACGATGCTAGAAACTGGGAGCGACTAGCACGGTACCGTCAACATCGACACAAAGTACTAGCATTCGACGATAGAGACCTAGCTGACATCAGCATTGAGAAACTGCAGGCAATGACAGCCAAGACACGAAGGAAATGGGTTTCGAGACTTGACAGACTCCGAACCGTGTATGAAAAGGAGCTTGAAACTATCTCTACAGGGCAACAGGTTTTGAACCAGTACTTCGATATTCCACGATCACCACCTCGGGCAACACGACAGAAATCTACCTGCCAACGCACCCGTAGGACACAAACCAACTTGTTTGATGGTCTGGACATATCCGTTAGGAAGCGTAAATCAAAATCACGAAGACAACCCGTTACGAGAAGTGTAAGGAAGATGGTACAACGAACACTCTTCGAATGTGGCACCAGACATGGCAAACCCCGTCACCGGGACAAACCACCATGACTTCATTAATTTTCATAACTGTGCTGCTTGTTTCACACCGAAGGCCGGCAAGCCTGTTCTTCCTTCCCTCACGAATGCGCCACGGCCCATGTGACGGGGGGGGGGGGGGGGCGATCTGGGTCAAGGGGCGCTTCGCGCCGGCGCTTCGCGCCCGGCACTTAGCAAACTGATATTCCTTCATTGGAACCACCACAACGTACTAGGGGATTACATATAGTATTAACCGTAAAATTTTTGTTTACTCTCTATCTCTCTCTTGGCATAGTGAAGAGCCTCTCATCAAACGAGCCCATCCAGCTGTAATCCAACTAAACATTGGTGCATCATCTTGGCCCAGCTCCATGTCTACATTGACCAGTGCTTGGAAAATACCGTCTTGTGAATAATGCTGCCTCGGCCAAAACTTTTCAAGGTTTCTGCCTGGGCACCGTCAAAATCCAGTTTGAATTCGATTTGAATCTGACCAACCTCACTTAAATAGACAATTTGAAATTTCACGGGCAAAAACGTTTTGATTAGCAATGTTTTGTTAGGCGAAAAGATTTCTGCCAGGGCAGTGTTTTTCCGAGCACTGGTTGAGTAATTAAAGTACAAGTCAAAAACCACTTTTTGACAATGAGTTACTCGTCTAGGTTTGGGGCCATTTCAGACCAAACCAAGCTAGTATGGAGCAGCAGAGAATAGGCAATAAACATAAACGTGAATGTAGGTTGTCATGGTCTTGCAATCACTTGGGAGCTGATGGACAAGAGTCAATGAGCCAGTGTTTAGTACAAGAGCATCAGGCTTTGTGCATTCAAATGATGGGCACAGCAGCAATACTGTAGAATGGGTCAATCAAATGGAGAAAAAATTACAACTTTTTGACAATGGATTACTAGTCTAGCTTTGGGGCCATTTCATACCAAAAGAGCAGCAGTGAAGAAGGGATGATGCTAAAATACAAAGAGGCAATAAACTGTGTATAGAGGTTCTCATGGTCATTCAATCATTTCTGAGCTGATGGATGAGAGTGGATGGACCAGTGCTGAATGCAAGAGCAGGCTTTGTAGCTGCTGTGCTTAGAATGGGTTTATAAAACTGTGGTGGTGATCGCGATGTAGAGAGCAAAGTGATGATAGTTCTCTATTTGGACTTTTAAAATCTAGTACTACTGCTCTAATCAATAAATTTGTTGGTTTATTCATGTTAATGTTGATCTGACGTGAATAGGAATAGTCATTGTAATTTGTAAGATGGCCAATTCTCCCACCACAGCAGCAACAGCTGTTACTCTCATAGTATTGCTGCATCTGTTTTATTTTTTGGTACACATTTTAGTAATAGCTCTCCTGCTCCAGCTCCATGGAATGGCTGATTTGTTGTTTATCTGCCGGAATCTGGCATCAGAGAATTGGAGACAACATAAAAGGTTATCTTCATATTGAATTTCAGAAACCTGCTACTGTCATTCTTTGTAAAGAGGAGCTCTTTACATTGCTGGATCATAGCTCCAGCTTCTCTTTCAAGCAGAAATGGTTTCAAGCAACTCTGCTGTCAAATTCACAAACAAATAATGATGATCCTAAATATTTAGGTTACAGTTGACTTTGACTTCAAGTAAACAAGAAGTTTACCAAAGTTCAACAATATCGGCTCCCATACTTGTTAGTTTCAACCAAATGAATCATCATAGTTTGTGAATTACATATAACCGTATTGTTTTAACTTGTCAGCATTGTTTCTCCAATTCTTGTCAACCTTAACTCTTAGTTCCAGGAATATCTGTATTCACATTGGTTAGAGCAATATAATGAGTTATTCTAGTAAAGTGTAGATCTTTTCCTCACCTTTGCCCCAAACAACTTTTGTAATTTCTTTCTTGCATCCATACCAACTTCCTTAATTTGATTTCCGCCCTTCCCAACTACAATGCCCTTTTGTGAATCTCTCTCCACCAAAATTGTTGCTCCTATTTTGATCATCGACTTTCTTTTCTTTGTCGTGTCATTGCCCTCATCAGTTTCATCTTCATCTGAATACCTTTTGCTCTCATCGAAACTTTCTATCCGTACCTCACAACAGTACGGCAGCTCCTTACCGAGCTTTTCAAACAATGTCTCGCGAATCAACTCGGATGCACAAAATCGATCTGTTCTATCTGTGAAAAAGTCGGGATCATATAACGGCGGGCCAATGGGAAGTATGTCTCTTGCGTTTTCATTTGAAAGCATTGGTTTGTCTTTAAACATTCCAGGCACAGGTCTGCCCAAACCACGGATAGCAGCGGCTACGTCTACTTCTGGATCATTTGATAACAGAATTGAACGCAATGCCAAGACTCCTGGATCATCTGGACCACCTGCAGCACACGTAGGCAAGATTGCAAATGCATCTGGCAATAGTGCTCTCCACTTTTGGATCGTTTCTATAGCTCTCAGTGGTGTGTTCTCGTACACAGTAGAACTATCTTCGGCAACGGTATCCACCTTGTTGACACAAACAATCACTGGCTTTTCATACTTGCGCAACTTCATCACAAGATCTTCACCAATGCCCAAGAACGAATCTTCCTCTGGCTCTTCTTCCAAATCATCATCTTTATTCTTGCCCACATTGTTATAACTCTCGGATGCATCAGTCACAACTAAAAACACATCACCAGTCTTTACTGCACCTTGCACTACGTCCATCATGTTCTCTTGCAATTTGTAGGCAGTCTTTTCAATAATACCAGGCGTATCTGTTAGACAAATTTGGCTATAATCGGATGTCATGACACCAAGAATGGCATGTCGAGTAGTCTGCGGTCGATTTGTGGTGATGGCAAGTGTATCATCGAGTATCGCATTCAAGAGGGTAGATTTTCCCATGTTGGGACGTCCAATAATGGTTACTAGTGCACATCGATGGGAGATGTCTTCATCTTTTGTGGCTTTGGATGAGATGCGTCCATCGTAGTTTAGTTTCGAGTCCAGTTCTTGGAGTAGCTCTTGTTGAGATATTGTTTTGGGCGTGTCTTCATGTTCGTTCTTCGTTGAATGCAACCTGACATGCCTTTGTGTGTTGCTTAGCAACGGTTGATATATCTGTGTGCCTTGACTCCGAGAGGCGTCTTTTATTGTGAATGGAGAGCTATGTCGAAATGCTGCGACAGAATAAATCGAACCAAACAAAGCGACAGGCGTGAAAAACATCATGGCATTAGCTGACTTCATTTTTCACGTCCGTCGATCCTCTACCTGTTCCCTATTAGTTCGATGAATAGAGTAAACTGTGTTGTGATTGTAGGAACGCCAGAGAACAGACGATAGATAAGTGCAGAGGGTTGATGATAGTGATATGAATGGTGAGCGTGTGGAAGGTGTGGATGATAGGAGATGGCTGGGTGAATGGCTGCCTAACTTCAACTTCATCTCTTCGTGATTCTTGATGTTGAAGGAAAGGATCGCGCACAACACAAGGATGACCCAACCGCGACCATGGTACTTCGACACATCACAAAGCAAAAGATCCCGATGCCATAGCGCTCCCCAGCTCGTTGGATGATGCTCGTTTCATTATTGCTTGTTTCGAGCTTTGCAATCGCGGCGTGCTTCGTTGCTTCGCCAAGTAGATCCTCTCTTAATTTGTGGACGACCTTACGTTTGCAAGGCAGCAGCTATTTAGATTCTCTTTCAACGAATGCGCAACGTGCAAACACTGCATATGACGTCTCAACTCAACAAGATCCATATACTCCTGGGGTGGCAGACTTTTACGGGTTAGCGACTTCAACAACACAAGATGGCTTTGACGCAGCTGCAGACACAGTGGGTCCATCGATCTACGGTGGGTCGGTTCAGCGTCACGCCAATGGTTCAGTTATCTACACTTTTCAATATGAAGAGAACGACCATCATAGACCCGGTCCTGTCTATGATGGAAATGGATATAGTATCATGAGTAGAGCAATACACTTTGGTCCAGAAAAAGTTAGAGAATTGCTGAATGATTATCCTCAGCTTATCAACGAAGTCAGTACCGGTGGTGCCACACCGCTGCATGTTTGTGGAATGTCGGAAAAAGGTCAGTTATGTACACAAACACTCGTAGATTCAGGAGCAGATATACATGCATTAGATAGTTATAATTACAATGCATTGCATAGGATGGCATCAAACAATTTAGATATTGGTGCAGAAGTACTTGTCAAGGCGGGTATTGATCCAAATAGTAAGGTAGAGGAGGCAGATTCTACACCAATTGAGATTGCAAAGAGACAGAGGGCAATTAAATTTTTGATGGCAATGCAGCGGCTCGGGCGTTATGACTGATTTTGCTGAAGCCAAATTCATTCAATATATTTACAGTGCAATAATCATTACACTGCTTTTAGAATACCTCAATTGCATAGTTGCATTCATTATTTGCCACTCTTTCACTTTGATTGATACTACAGGCATGGTTCAATAAAACAAAATAGTAACAGAATACTTTTATATATTGTGCCTAGTCTTAGTCTATGAACACGAAGTGCAGGTCTTCTTTGGTCTTCTACAAGTTTTTTTCTTGATTTCATTCTTCCTCCAATAGTGCAATCAAGTGCAATATACATTATTTGGTAAGTGAGTGTTTATTTTCTATGTTTTCTCTAGCAAGCTAGCCAGTACACTGCCAGACTTGTGCATAACGATGACTAACACTCATTGTATAGTTGTAATATTTGGCAACCCCATGATTACTTTGAATCCACATTATTCTCTCATGGAGTAAACATTTGAACTTCAATGTATCATCATCATCATCATCATCATCATCATCATCATCATCATCATCATCATCATCA
>JALLPI010000472.1:0-19345 GCA_036939935.1 Cyclotella atomus | reverse complement strand
ATTGTACTCTGAGTTTGGCAGTCTTCAAACACCCCAGAGGTGGTGAACCTCACCTAAACCTACTATGCGTATACCTTTAAGACTCATTCAGTTCGAAGCTATTCAATTATCCCCCCTCTCTTTACTCAGTGTCAGTCAGTCAGAGGTTGTCAGTCGGCGGGTGCTTCCAAAGCAAAAGAAATCATTGCATGGCAGGGTGTCTTAATTAGCCTCCCTGCTTCTTATCCAGCCGCAGCAAATATCGTACGATAATATGATGTTACGAATCCATCAATCTCTTCTGGTACTTCTCGCACTTGCGGTGGAAGAATGTGCATCCTTCTCGCTCACCTCGGCATCTGCTAGATGCACATCCCTATGTGCAAAGGCAGGAAAGAACGAGGAGTCATCAGCATCTTCTGATCTTCGAGCGCTTCTTCCCAAGCCGTCAAGCAGACCACTAAAATTGGACAAATTCGGACGCAGAGGTGAGCTCGTGGCTCATAACACTTAATGATGGTTTTGCTATACTAAACGATTGATTTTATCTGCATGCATTAAGTCTATCGCATGGAAGATGATAACACAATCAAGCTCACCAAGGGAGAAGTTGCAACCGAATCACCAGATAGAAGTAAAAGAGGGAGCACTAGCAGCAGTCCTGAACTATCAACTCTCTTCGAGTCCTCCAAAGAAATTGCTTCCCTAGAATCATCTGCTAACTTTAGATCTATCTCTACATCAAGTGATCTCAAGGCCTTGTTGCCACAACGTGAAATGAAGTGGAGAACATTGGACAAATATGGTAGGCGAGTACAAAAGATGGAAGATGAGGGAGCAAACAGTATCAAGGAGGTTACCAGGAGTGAAAGTGATGTCAATACTGATGGGGGAAGTACAAGAGATGGAACATCACCCCCACTTTCAGAATTGCTGCAAAGTACTAAAGAAATGTCAGGATATGAAGAGGCAGAAAGAAGCTTTCGTGAGTTTAATGGGGGTGGTGGTTTGAAGTCTCTGTTGCCTTCGAGGAAAATGTCTTGGATGAAGTTGGATAAGTTTGGAAGACGGGTGAGTCTCAAGTACTTGTTAACACATCATGTGTTATCACTTATGATGCGAGCTAATTCATTGTGATGGGGCAACACATCTCAGGTTGAAAGGATGGAAGATGATGGTACTGTGAATAAGAGAGTTGGCCAGGGTAGAGGGGAACACGACAGTAGAAAATCTAGTGCAAATGAGGCTGTCGAAATTGAGGGAATGCTACCTTACTTGGATGAATCAAACGAAGAAGAGGATGAGAACAAAACTCAAGAAGAACCAGAAATGGATGCAAATGCGCAATTTTTGACTGAGCTATTGAAAGCAGGAGATAACGAACCAGAACCCACACCGAAATCGAGCAGGAACTTGAAAGAGTTGTTACCAACAAAGACTACAGTGTGGACAAAGCTAGACTTCAAGGGTGGGCCAGTAGAAGATGAACGAAGAACAAAGAGTGCTCCAGTTGCACAGAGCCCTTCAGATAGTAGTCTAAAAACTCTTTTGTTGCAGAGCAAGAAACCAACCTTTACCAAACTTGATTTCAAAGGCGTGGGAGTCGAAGATGTTAGCAGAACAAAGAAAAGTGCAAAGGAGAATTTTAATCAAGGCCAGTACAGCAGTTTAAAGACGTTGCTACCTGAGCGCAAGATTCAATGGGGTTCAAGGGGAAAGGTTGTATCAATTAGTGATAGCAGTGTTGTTGTTGATTCAGCACCCAATAAGAGTGTCAGTTTGAAGACCCTGTTGCCAGAGAGAAAAGTTACGTGGAGAGGCGAAGATATTGATAGTACTAAGCCTTGAAATGGTATACAGAATAGTTCATAATTACAGTTTGTTATGCAAAAAGGAAAAATAGTACGATAAAAAGCACTTTCTTCAGCCTATCTAGCCTATTTATCACGACTCCTCACATTCATTCAAACACTCCACAAAAAGACGTATAGGTGATCTCGACTTGAACACACATCTCATCTACATGATCGCCATCTATCGATCTAAAGTGCTATCATCCCAAAGAGTCTTTCTCATCAAACGGCTAATCGCTGTTAGCTGAGCCCACACTCCTTCAGGAGGAGCAGAACAATCTAGATTTACGACAGGAACATGCTCTTGACGTAGAAACTCTATCGTTGTATTGTGGAACTTGTGATAGGTGCGTATTCTTTGCAGAGCTGTTTGGATATTATCATCTGATCGGGTTCCACTCTTACCTCGAGCTAGAATACGCTCGATCAATACAGTGTCATCACAGTCAAGATGCAATGCCAATTCTGGTCTGCCACATAATGTGACCAGGTCTTTTGCATTCTCAGCCGAGCGTGGAAAGCCATCAAGCAAAATACGCTTGCCAGGATGATCTTTCATTCGTTTTTGCATCAAAGCTACCATAATTGCTGATGATACTAAACCTCCACTTTTCATGATGCCGTCAACTTCTTTACCCAATCGAGTGCCTGCCTTTACTTCCTGTCGTAGCAAGTCTCCAGATGAGAGATGTACGACGCCGCATTCTTTCACTAGTCTTTCACTCAGCAATCCTTTGCCGGAGCCGGGTCCACCTACTATCAGTATAATACCTGCTGGTCGACCTTGTAAAAAGAGGTCTGAACTCATCAAAAACTCATCCTTTTCAATGTAGCCATTGCCATCTTTGTCTACAGTTCTAAACAGTTCTCTCACATGATCATCTGTAGCTTCCTGCCCAAAATCTTTCAACAGACTCTGAACATCATGCCAATCTAACGATCGCACTCCACCTCTTACTTTGGAATATTTCTGAAACAAATCCAACAGTGCAAGTGAAGCTTCAACCGAAGTGGCCGACTCTGCTCCATATTTTTTTAATATCTCCGTACATTCAGCATGTCCATTTAGTTGTGCCTCGTCAAGGGGATGTCGATTCCATCTATCAGGGACGTTCACACTAGCTCCAGATACACAGAGAAACCTAACTACATCTGCATTGCCTCTAGATGCACTTATGTGCAACGCAGTACGCTTGTCAAAATCCTGCGCGTCAAGATCAATACTTCCCAGCTGATAAAGAGTTTGCACTTCATGTAAATCTCCTTCATAGGCTGCAGCAATAAAGTTCGTAGCTTGGGAAGTGCTCCCAAAGGTACCTCCGTTCTCTCTCAGAAATTCCAAGACTGCAAAGTGTTTGTGACGATATGAATCATCTATTGGAGAATTCCCCCATCGGTCTGATCGATTTATCTTGGCACCCATCTTTACTAAATATTTGACCATTTCCAGATGCCCTTCCGATGCCGCTAAGTGCAAAGGAGACCTGCGGTCGTAGTCACGAAAATTAACTATGTTGCCAGTGCCATTAAGCTCTTCTACTGTACGTTGAACTTCATGCATATTGCCGAGGGCCACCTGCTGTAAGAAGACACAGCCTCTCGCAAAGTCGGCCCGAGGCAGCTGAATATGCTTTTTGCATAAGTCTTCAAGGTCCCCTTCTTGATTTGACGGGGACGAGTGCAGGTATCGGGTCGTTGTGTTGTTTTTGTGTTCGACGGTTAAACACTTTGAAGGAGGACACGAGATAGCACTCAATGACTCCGCTCGAAGCCCCACCGAGTGATGAGCTACTACGCTTGCAGAAGAAGCCAGTGGCCGTGCCAAAGAGAGTGCTCTCATCATCTTACGGCTTCGTCTTGGAGAGTCAACGCGTTGGATCGAGAATCACAGGAGGTGAGGAAGAAAGACGAGAGATGAGAACTTTCTAAGGCTCGGACTTATGTATTTCTTACATCCTACAGATTATCAACGACTCACATAAACTTACCTGCATTTCAGAGCGGACCTGTAAATGACGGGCAACTTTCAAGATCTTTCATTTTTCAATGCAGTCGATGAAGGCAACAATACCCTCTGGAGCATCTTGGAACCTCTCATTTAGTGGCGCAGGTCACCTGATATCTTACCATTTAGGCGTGGCCCAAACGTTGCGGGCTAGCAATGCAGCATCTATTCAAAGCGTCGCCGGTTCAAGCTCCGGAGCGATCGTAGCGGCAGTACTAACGTGCATGCCGTATCGATTGGAGGAGTATTCTGATAGATTCATGCATGATGGTGGAAGGGCATTTGCAAATTTCAAAAAGATGCTGAATGATCCACCTGACAAGGTTGGTGAATCGCAGATTATCAATCGGCCGACCCTGCACATAGCAACGACCAAGTGTTCTGATGGATCTCTCAAGCTGTTTTCATTTCAACCCGGCAACATACATCATAAACATGAAAAAGTACTACTAGCACTCAAGGCTTCGTGTAAGATTCCTGTATCATCATTTCATCCATGGGATGTATTCAGCAAACATGCACCTTCATACCCCGATTACGATGGAATCGAAATCGATGGAGATTCATATGTTGATGGAGGTATTGCTGCTCCATGTCCAGTGGTGAATGATACTCAACAATCTACAAACATTATTATCAGTCCAATCTCTGGATCTTCTTCTGCAAAATGGAACATACGCCCACTAGATACATCGTGGAAGTTGCCCTTGATTGGAGATTTATCAGCCAGATGCGGTACATTTGCCGTCAGGCCTTCAGTTGACAATCTACGTGCGATTGTCATTTCAGCAGGTGCTGCTCCACCGCAAGTAATGAAAGATTGGCATAATAGAGGCGTAGACGATGCAAATGAGTTTCTGAAGAAGTGGAATGAGTGTCCAGGACCATAGTGCTCAGTTATATTATTTTGGCTCAGCATATTTGATTGCTTAGGTACTCGAATGCATAGGAAGAGAGATGAATATAATTCTCTTTCTACATACTAGCAGCAACATCTCCTCTGTCTTCTTCATGCATTGTATTTAGGTTTAGGTACTGTGTTCATCTCTAATGAGCAGAAGGAGGTATCTCTACTTTTACCATAGACCCACAAGTAAGCCGGCATTTTTTTATCACTCTACTCTTCTTAGGTACTCCGACCTTTAGCTCTAGCTGGCTGACTCATTTTCATTTCGTCGTCAGGCCAATTGGAATGCGATTGCAAATACCATAACGATTGTTGACAGACAGAGGCGTGTGACATATCGACAAGAGGCTGGCTGCATCTTGCCGGAGCGAGTTCAATTAACGCATTTCACGATACAATGTCGATGCTAAAGCGCAGTGGAATACAGTTGAGATGGCCAAACTGGGGTCGGGGTCAGCGAAAGAGTGCCAACGATATAGATAGTGTGCTTACCAAGGCGAGCAGTGTAGACGACGACTCTTCCATTGAACTCATTGAAGAATGTCCTCTGGAATCTCAAGCATCTTCTAAAAGCGTAGCGGACTGTACCGAATGTCCGTCAGAAAAGGATGTTGCAAATGATTCCAGTGATGCGGATACGGCGACGCCGACGCCCGAAAGGAGTGACGCAAACGACAGAATAGACTCTCTCATCCAAATTATACTTGACGATTTCAGGCCTGGAAAAGGTGATCAAAAGATACTGCGTGCCATTGGCCGCACAGCATCTGTTAATGCTGCGGTCCTTCTTACAGCAGCAACTGGAGGGGCTGCAGCAGCTGCAGGGGTAGGTTTAGGCGTAGGCGGTGCCATCACTGCCAAGAGAGCTGCTGATGGGATTATTCAGAAGGATGAAAAAGAAGTTGTCAAAAGTTTGTCAGTATATGGGGCTGCCACGGGTGCCAGCATTGGAGCACAAGCAATCACAGGGGCTATCTTACTAGGTTGTGGTGCAGCTTTGCCAGTGGTTGCTGCTGTTGCATTTGGAGCTGGATGTGCAAGCGGCATCACCGCTGGTGCGTTGAGTGAATGGACTGTTGAAGGTGTTATTGATAAGATGAAGAGGAACAAAACCGAAGCTGCGTCTAACATGGAAAGAAGCAAGAGCGATGGCGCATTGTCATCAATATCCAGACAACGCAAAGAAATGAAAGAATCCAACTCCTTAAAACATCCCAGCAGAGATATTCCTATCTTCAGAAATTCCCGAACACAGAAAAACATTAAGGTGCCAAAACGAATTGGCCATAGAAGATCACGCAGTGATACCATCATCAAAGATTTTGACAAGTGGTATCAACAGAGAAATGCACTGCCACGACGCAGGCGCAACTCTTGTATATTCTAGAATGCAGATATTCTACTTGTGTAAACAATCCATGATGCTTGTAAAATGAAATTATCAATCTCGTGTTAATGTATCGGCGTCTACTTTTAGAGCTATGAAACCGATACCCCAACTGTTTTATCAGTTCTGCGAGTCAGGCACCAGACACTCCCCATCGTTGATTGAACTGTAATCTAACTCAGTCTGCAACCTTTCCATAGTCTTTACATGCGCCATCTCATCGTCTCGAATAGCCACAAATACATCATACAAATTCTTAATCTCGGGTCTTCTCATTTCACACTCTGTCTGGAATTCATCGAACATGTACATGTCTCCTTCAATATAATAATCAATTGCCGTCTTTGGCGCTGGTTTGGTTTTAAGCATCTCTGCATTCTCTTTCAAATACTCGTCATATGTTGCAAATGCATGTTGCTCTACTTCTTGGTTTAGATTGTAAGCCTCCACAGGATTGACCACATAGAGAAAACATACGAGTGCAAAGTATCCAAAGGCAACGTGCTGAGCTACAAACCTATCAGAAAAACGCTCATTCCCACCCAGTTCTTCCATGATTAGTAAATGGTGCATCTCATTCCAACTCTCTGCAAAATGAAGCTTGAGATATTTGGCCTTACGCCACTTTCCCAAGGTTTCGTACAGATGAAGTACCGAGAGGTAAGAGAAGTAAGGAACTCGAGCAATAGTTTCCAGTGCATAAAATCTTGCATACGCTCGATCTTCTCCCGAAAAAATGTTGTCAAATAGATTTCCCTTTAGAAAGCCGATTGCAAATCGGTTGAGATCTTTCACAGAATCGGACAGAGGAGAACCGAATTTGGTAGATGGATTCGTGTCAAGTGATTCCTTGCTATCTGGAATGACATTGCTAGAGTGCAACGCTGACGGATAAAAAATATTCCCGTGTTTTGCTAGAGGAAGGGTTGTTGATAGAGAGGCAAATGCGTTTGCGGTGATGGGTGACTGATGCGTGCTGCTTAGGCAGACACAAGCGAAGAGTAAATGAAACATCAGGATTCTTGAGCTTTGGCTGACTCCGTTTGTTTTGCCGTTGCTCCTTGGAATTTGCTTCTGCCTGGCTGTAGCCTAACTGTTATCGGCGGTTGTTGTGGGGTAATATTAGTGTGTATTGGGTACTAATGGGTATTATTTGTGGGGTGGAAGATGCGAGCTCCGATTTCTCATCTCTCTTTAACGCATCTAAAATATCTACATAGTAAATTTTGTACTCTTTGACTGCATATTTTAACTTCCAAAGGTAACTGGAGGCTTGTCTCTTTTCTTTTTTTTAATGGTTGTTTGTTTGATATGGCTCTATCTCACTTCCTTTCACCATTGCTACCCAATCATGGCTCGCGGCAAACTAGGAGGCAAGGGCTTTGGCAAGACAGGGGCGAAGCGGCACAAAGTACTCAAGGATAATATAATGGGAATCACTAAACCAGCGATTCGTCGTCTGGCTCGTCGTGGTGGTGTCAAACGTATATCAGGTCTCGTGTATGCTGAAACTCGAAACGTGCTCAAGTGCTTTCTTGAGAATTTGATCCACGATACCGTCACCTACACGGAGCATGCTAGGAGAAAGACTGTTCTAGCTAAGGACGTACTCTATGCCGTGAAGCGACAAGGAAAGACACTGTACGGATTTGATACATAAGAAACTTTTCTGCATTCTGAAATCTGTGAAATGCATATAATGTTGTAATGAATAATGAATAACAGTGACTACTTTCAATCATTCAATTATCATCGAACTTTTGATCACTAATTATTGTACTTCAACTTGCTTTCCACACTTTATTTATTCTATACACTTACTGATCATGAGGGCGCACATCAGAATAGAACCTCTTCTTGAGCATCACAAAGCCTTCTTCCTTGTAGTTATCCGTAGGTTCAACATATCTATCCTCTTCGCTAAATGCATTCCAAAACTGTCCATCGGCTCTCAAAAAAGGAGACATATTCTCCAAAGCCTCTAACAAACTCTTACCCAGCTGCGTTGCCCTAGATGGACTAAAGCCCGCATCTTTATCAGGATTTGTGGCACAGTCCTTGTAAGGCATCTCAAGAGTCAATCCCAAACAATCAAATCGATTCGATACCTGATTTGTACCTACATTCATGTAAGCGAGGGCCTTCTCTTCACTCTCCGGTGGAGGATATCCAATCTCCTTTTGCACATCAGAGTTTGACCTTTGAAAGCTAGCAACAAAGTAGCCATGCAGATGCTCCATTCGCTCACCCCATTTCGGAGTCTTCTCTGCGCCTGAAAGAAAGACATAAGGCAACTCCTCATCACCATGCACATCCAAGAAGAAATCACAGCCAGTCTCATCCATCTTGTTCAAAACGGCAAGAACCTCTGGACTTCGCTTCAATGTGGGTGCCTCATAATAATCATGCACTGTGGCCCATTCACGGTTTAAATTGGCCCCGACAGAATTGGTACGAAGATGTCCCATTACGGCTCCATCAGGACACATGCAGGGCACAACGTAGAACCTATACATTGACAAGACTGCTTTGGTAACTTCGTCCATCTCGCCATCCACACCCATCAAACGATGCAACAACCCCTCCGCAAAGAATTCTGCCATGGTCTCACCAGGATGCTGCCTGTGAATAATCCAGGCAACCAAACTCCCAGTTCCAACGCTGATACACTCCATTTCTCGTCCCTCAATCGTGGTACCCAGAGACTCTACAACTGGATTGAACTCCGCAAGCTTCTTAGCCGAAACCACTTGAGAGCAATCGGAAATCAGTTTCAAATGCCTATTGTACGTATACGGTGGCCAGTAAGAGAAGAATGTCGATCCATTGCCATTATGCACATGTGTCCAACTCAATTTGCCATCGGAGTACTTGGTGGTCAAATTCCTCTTCCATGCATCGTCGTCTTCACTCTCTAACGATTTGGTAGAGTAGCAAATGGTAGTTCCAGGCCAAGCCTCCGGATAGCTCACAGCATGAGCATTCTCGACTATGTACTCGACCGTCAAGAGTTTGATATTATCCATTCCCGAGACGAAGGAGCGGAAGGAGAAGTATTGCATGTGTGCAATCTTTTCGAGCTCGGTGTATACATCTGGGCGGACGTGGACGATGACTTTTGCCTTGGCAGTCATGCCACTGACGGTGACGGTAGGTGGAGCGGGGAGGATGATGTTGCCTCCATCGTGAGATGCAGAGATGGAGATTTTCACCATGGTTTAGTTGGATGTACGTCGGTTGCTCGTTGTGGTCGTGGAGGGCGGAGAGGAGTAAACAACCCGTAAGGGGCAAATAAAAGGACTTTATGTGCGTCATTTTCCTGTTCGTGTGCAGTTGGGGGAAATTTATTCGGAGACAAAGGGGCATACAGGCACCCACCCACAACCCGTCACCGCACCCATACACCGTACACTGCCAGCTGAACTGCTCTCTGAGAGATACACCATGGCGTCCGCCGCTGCTACCGCCTCAAAAAACATGCTCTCGCTCCTCTCAACACGAAGCTTCAGCTCGCCCACCAAGCGAGGTCTGTCAATTCTGGCTTCGTCATCGCACCGACCAGCCATCACATCATCAGCAGCACAATCACAGCTTGACACATGCATCCACGTCCATCAACGACGTTCCTTCTCCAAATATGTAGCCGTCACTCACTCTACAGCCTATGAAAAATCCATTGCCTCAATGCACGGAACTCAGCTGAATTTGGCACTTGAAGAATCACGTAATAAAGATGACACCCCGTTTGATCCATTTAGTCAATTTTTGGACATGATGGGCAATTCCTCTGAAGATGGAGATGATACCGGGTTGGAAGAGATTCAGGATGCTGAATTTGAAGAAATTGATGCAGAAGAAGGTGATGATTATGAAGAAGATGAAGAGGGTGATGATGAGGTAGCAGAGCTTCCAACGTATACCACCACGGGCGCACTCTTTCGACCCAAATCGGAACGTCATGCCCTTCGTGCGGGTTATCCTGCGGGAGGTCGCTTTGCAGTTATTCATTTGGAAGGATTTCAACACAAGGTCACTTCCGATGATTTACTTGTCGTCAACAAACTTAAACCAGTTGCCAAATGGAGCGTTGGGTCGACGCATACCTTGAGAGACGAAGATATTTTGCTCGTAGCTGATCAGAATCAGACGTTGGTTGGTCTTCCTGGAGTCAAGGGAGCTGAAGTAGATGTCATGGTTGAAGAAATAACAAGAGATAAGACAGTTATAGTGTTTAAGAAAAGGAGGAGGAAGCATTCGAGGAGGAAGAATGGTCATAGGAGGCAGGTAACCTTTTTGAGGGTTTTGGGTGTTAGGTTTCCTGGAGAGAAGAAAGAGAATTATTCTGGAGACAATGAGGTTCGAGTTGCTGCTTAATTCGTGATGATAATATTATGCAGTCCGTGGGGAAAGACTTTTATCAGACAGGATGAAAATGCAAAGAATACTGTCTTAAGTTAACATGTGTTGCCAAGTAAGAGCTCCTTCCATGTATTCATAGATCCAGCTGCAGGTTACATATTGAACCTGTCATCCGTCGTATTGCTGGCTCTGCCATTGAGTTCATTGTCAACTCATCTCTCATTGACTTTCATCGGTCACGTTTTTAGAGGGCGTGTTTTCAGTTTTCAGACCGTGAATCACAGTCAGGTCACGAGCCAAAAGCCAAACAAAAACAACGCCCAAACCACCAACGCAACTGCAACAATGAAGATGGTAGTGCCCGTGGCCCCAGCCGCCCGGTCCCTCTTCTATCTCTCCACCTACCGCCTCTATTTTGCAGTTTGCGGTCACGATCTGCTTTTAATCTCTGATTGGTGATCGATTTCAACCGCTCAACCGGAAAATCCGTGCTATAATCATTCGAAGCTGAACAACATAACATGTCAAACGATCAACCCCAGCGGCCCAAGAGCCTAATATCCAAGCTCTCTTCTCGTAATCGTCGAAGGCGTCGTGAAAGTCGTGAGGAGAAAATTCCCATACCGAGCTTTGCGTTCACTCCTTCCCAGTCAAATCCAGAACAAAGTACGGCAGCTCAGAATGATTGTGGTGATAATGAATCTATTCACAAGCAAAGTAGAGCTTATGGCAAAGATGTAAGAAAAAATGGCAAAGAGAATACTCCTGAGCGCCAAACCGCCAATATTAATAGCAGTTTCTCTGAATCAAAATGCGCCAAATTAGCTTCGGATGATAAACAGCAGGTAAATGCAGCTGTTGTCAATTGTCCTTTATCGCCAGATATGAATGGGCAAACGAGTTTATCTTCAAGCAATAATATCGGAGGCACTTTTTCAAATAATATATTACTGCACAAGCAAACTGAGGATGCAACACTTCAAATTGAACAAAGATCTCTCGCTACGAGTGGCATGCCAGTGTGCCACAGTTTATCTCCACTCAGCAATCTTCATGCGGTAGGAGAGATGAAGATGGACACAACTAAAAACTTCAGCAGTGAGATCAACAACCAGAAACGTAAGATTGACTCACCACCAGCTGCTGCGGCTGTTGCAGCATTCAATGAATCAGCTGGTGACATAATGGAAGTGGAAGCCGCCACGGACAAACCTTTGAATGTCGAGAAGCAAAAATTGCTCGCTGGCAATCAAGATAACAGAACTGATGAATTACTTGACAACTCAGAATCGAATTCTCGACAGGCAGAATGTCATGCCACAATTCACAACAGCAGTGCTGGGAATCAACGACTGGATAAACAACAGGTGGATTTCACTCGTCATTCGTCTGACGAAGAAAGAGTAACAGCACCTCTACTCAAATCTGGTGAGCTCAAGTCTCGTAAATCAGTCGGTGCCAAGTTTAAAGGACGAAAAAATAAAATCGAATCAAAGTCCATCAAGGATTGTGATTCAAGCAGCTCAGATACTTGCGTGGACCTGAAGCCAGTGAAAAAGGAGGTAGGAGAGAAAACACCAAAGAAACCTACAGCTGCGACCAAATCAAAACCGGAAGTGATTGATCTTGGTTCTGATAGTGATTCCTCGTCTTGTAAGCCTCCACCAAAAAAGAAAAGATCTGCACCCAAAAAGACTGCCATCAAAACCGAGAAAAAGTTCAAGTCTGAAACAGTCGCATCTGCTCAAACAACTAAACCATCCAAGCCAATCAAACAAAGTCGACCTACATCGAAGAGTATTTCATCCGACAGCAGGAAGTTATGCTACGCTTGTTCTACATGCAAATGCAACTCGCGAGATGGCACCTCCGTCACGCCCTCAAAACAATCAATTAGCTTGTCTGGTTCACATGCACGTCAAGAAAGAGCCTTAATCAATCGCCTTCAGAAAATTGAACGCAATGTTCAATGGATGGAGTCTCAAAAGCACGATGTAGGAAGGCAGTTGATGAAGCAAAGGAATATCATGACTAAGAAATTTGAAGAGAGTAATCAACTTAATTCGGTAGATAGGCCAACGTTTCTCGCGGACATGGAGAATGGTGGGGGTCAGTCAAACAGAGAGCTAGACGACTCTCAAGTTGTGATGGCCAATATCTTCATATTTGGAGAGGAAAAAGGTACGTGAATTGATTTGTACAGTCATCGTATCATCTACTTACTCAGGACCATTCATGCAAAATTCCCATGGCCTGCTCATAGCCAAGATGGCCCCAAAGACTTTAACTCAGCACTTTGGATGCTCTTCGAAACCCGACTCTACCTCAAATATATCTGATGAATCAACAAATGAAGCTGAGAACAACTTGATAATCGAATCGACTCGTGGGTCGATTCTAAGTCAAATTGACGAAGAACAAGATACTGATGAGGACCTGCAACAACAAAAAGTTAATGCGCATTTGACGTCCATGGTTGACTTTGCCGAAGCCATTGCTTGCTGTAAAGAAACGAACCATTTAAGCAGTTGGGACGCAGCCACAACCGCACCTGCTTTTGCGTCTAGACTGGATGAATTTTTGTTGGCCGCGCCTTCTCCTTCAAATAGTAGCACTGCATCGCGAGCTTCGGGAGGGTTGGATGAGCTACTTGAGTTATTTGCAGATACACCATTTAATCTACAGAATGATCTCGATGTTGTAGGTGGTGCAGATGACGTTAAGGATATTATTGATCCAAGCCCAAGCTTGGAACCACCTTTAACACCGAGAGGAAGACAAATTTCATGTGACATCGAGAATTCGTTAGCACAAGAACCAGCAAAATTAGCTGCCGTTGAACGAGTCTGTCCCGAGTGGAGAGACAATATCAGATTTGCTCAGCTTCAAACAAATCAAGAAGATCTGAACCCCGCCTTGGGAGCTGTGAGAAACGCCAGGTCTCATTTGAAACGCATGAAGGAAAATATATTGCAGGCCCTGTTGGATAGAGAGCAGACGTTAGAGTTATTCGAACATTCACTGGAGAGATCAATCGACCGGATATCAGAAAAGCAATGCCCATAACGTACGCAATACGTCGTGAATTGCGCAAAGAGCCAAGGTTTATTATCGATTAACTTTCATTAGTCAATTCATATGAATATGCTATACAACACCACGACGCTGTAGTACCGTACACCATATTTCTTGACATTGACAGAAATGGTTGACATCATATTATCAAAAACTTCCCTTGGGTTGAAATGATCCAGATGACTCCTTTGCAATACACTGCGAAGCGATCTCATCGTTACATGCCATTCTAATTCGCTCACTGGTTGCAGGCATCCGGAATTCAAAGTATTCACCCTTCTTATTGCGAGCAGAGGTGACTGCATCTAAAAGGAGTTGGAAAAGTTGTTTATGAGATGCAATGGAATTCAGTCGCCACGGAAGTCAGCAGCAGCAGTCAATCGAGCCTGCTCAGTATCGTGGAAGAAAACCAATACACTAAACTCACCCTTGATTGCAAAGAAAACACTACATCCAAGGAAGAATGGTGGTTCGCCAACAGCCTTGCTACTGTGGACTGCAAACGGGTTGTCGGCATTTTGCATCAGAGATACGTTGAATTTCTCTGGGACATCGTTAAACCTATGAGCAGCGGAATGATTGCATAAGATATTATGAGAGGGTTATAATAATGAGAAGAGCAATATTCATATGGCTACATTACTTACGCTGGAATTTTGTATGTACCAGGTCCAGTTGTGAACACTTTGGCTCTAGGACGGATCCAAGTATGATCATCATCAGAGTAGACTACTTCTTCTATAGTGCTCCACCCCATGCCTTGAATAAAAGCACCTTCAATTTGCCCAATATCAATTGCTGGGTTGATACTAGATCCAACATCAACAACAACATCTGCATGAATCGTTTTGTGATCTCCCGTCAATACATCAATCTCAACTTCTGCAAACGCAACGCCCTGCGTGAAATAATTGAATGGGTTGCCTTTCCATGAATTTTCCGGTTGGTCGATAGGGAATCCTTCCGGGCGTTCTTTGGCCCAGTCGTAACCACAGCGGTTATTGTCAACAGCAAAGAATCCGTGAGCTGACAAATCTACTCGTTCGAAAAATGCTTTCTTGGCCACCTCACAAAGTTTTGCATTAGGGGGCAGTGAATCTCTAATAGGTTGAATTCTTTTCAAAATCTGTGTACAAGCATCAAGAGTGGCCATGCCGTAAAGATCTGTCGACATACTAGCTGCAGATGGGATAGTATTTGCAACTTTGTCTGTACTTGAATCATTCACGTAGACATCATCGAGAGGAATGCCAAAAGCTTGAGCTGCCACTTGGCATACTTTGGTGTGTAGACCTTGCCCCATTTCAGTTCCGCCATGAGATATGAGCACCGTTCCATCAGTATATAAATGTACGAGTGCGCCACCCTGGTTCATGTATTTTGCCGTGAATGCAATCCCAAACTTTGTTGGAGTAAGAGCTACGCCACGCTTCTTCCATTTGTTTTTAGCATTGAACTCGGCAGCTGCAGCACGACGCCCAGGAACATCCAACTTCGTGAAGAGTTCATCAAAGATAGTAGGCACATTCCATTTTCCGGTAAAAGCATCCCCAAAGCGCATTCCAAACGGAGTACAATCCTGCATTGTGTACATGTTCTAAATAGAGCAAAAGTTGCGTTAGCCAAGAACACTTTCACTTGATAAGTGGACTTGAAAATCAGCACCAGAACGTGAGTACTCACATCTCTTCTCAGCTTGTCTCCAGAAATGTTGCATTTAATAGCCAAATGGTCCATGATGTGTTCAGTGATGACCATTCCTTGGGGTCCACCAAATCCACGGAATGCTGTATGCGGCGGCTGGGAAGTTTTGCATGGGCTGCGAATGGAATGAGTTATCAGTGAGTTGCTGTCGACGACAATTCGCTCACTGAACTGCTATAGATAACTTACGTTCCCACACTATGGAAGTTTGGCCAGTTGTAACAGTTATCGACATGAAATAACGCCCTATCCATCACTGGCCCTGTTAAATCAAACTTTGCCCCTCCGTTATTGAAAAGTTTGACGTCCAGCGCATGTAGTTTTACACTGCCATCATCTTCAACAATAGCTCCTGCCTTGTAATACGTTACAAATGCATGTCTGAATAGTAGCGTGCATACAACGATGAGACGTATAGTCAAAAGTGCAGAGTAATGGTATAATGATCTCACCTTCCACCAGTGATGCTCATATCGGTGTCACGATTGAGCGTGAGGCGAACTGGACGGTTAGAGATCTTGGCTGCAACTGCTGCTGCGACAGAGCTAAAGACGCTACGAGTTTCTTTGCCACCGAAACCACCACCCATTCTCTTCATTCTTACAACTACCCGTGCTATAGTGGTGGAATAGTTAATTAGATGGCTAAACTAAAGAATTTTGCTCGACTATCACACACCAACTTACCTGCAGGTGTGTTCGTGACTCTAGCGCAAAAGTCTTGAGTTTTAGTCGGCGCTTGTGTTGATGCATAGATTGTCAGGTTGGTACCTGATTCTGATGGAATGGCCAGAGTTGAGTTCGGCTCAAGGTCTGAAGTATTCGGGGCAATGAAAGCAACAGGAATGAGCGAAATCAAAAGAGTACAATCACCGAAAAGGCATGCATACTCACAGAAATGCTCTTGGCCACCAGATCTAATAGAACCTTCCACTACCACAAGCTCCTTCCCGTCCACTTCAGTTTGGCTCAGAATTTTATTCACGTCACCTCCACGCTTCATCTCATGTCGAAAATCGGTCCAAAAACTTTCAGCCTTGATGGCATCTTCTATGCTTACAATTGGATTCCCTTCAAACTCTTCGCTATACTGCACATTGACAGCTCTGGCGCCCTTTTCAGCGATTTCCTGGCAGAGTCCAACGACAATACCGAGCACCTGGCCGACGAAATCAACCTTTTCGCCAATAGGAAGGAATGTTACGTCATCTAACAAAATTGGTCCCATACGATTGTCTCCTCCAAGCTTCTCAATATCTTGATGAGTATATACACCAAAAACGCCAGGGATTTTTAATGCATGGGTGATGTCAATAGATTCTAACGATGCATGGCATTTGGATGCTAAGATAAGAGATCCATGAAGCAAATTTTCTGGAGCAGGAATGTCATCTGTATATGATGCTTCTCCTGTGCAGTGAAGTGGACCAGATGCATGAGTGGCAGGTCTACCCACTGAATCCATTTTGGTCGATTCTTTTGCTGCCTCTGACACTTTCGGTACTTTGTCGTTGTCTCCAGCAAAATGACTTTCTTCCAAACCAGTCGCCACCTTGGGTTCTGGGAAACTTTGCGTCCCACCAATGCTTGGCTTTTGAGCGCTTAAAAAACCTGCAACAGCACTTTCTTCTTCATTATCGATGACGGGAACAGGAGGCAGAGATCCAACATCAGATGACTCTACTTCCTTCTTCAACTCATTCACGCAATGCAAGTAAAACTTGTGCAAGAAGCTACAAGCGAGGGTCAAACGATACTCTGCTTGCCCACCAGGAACATCCTCTGGCATTCGAAATTCATTTTGCATCACGGCCCTCGCCTCGGTAAAACTGGAATCTTCAAACTTTTTCCCAGCCAACGCTTCCATAGTTTTGCTCGCCATGACTGTCTTGGGCGCCATTCCTCCAAAAGCAATTGATATATCATCAATGATCCAGCTGGAACCTTCCGGGCGCAACTTCATCTTCATGCCTGAAGTCACAATACTGATATCATCTTCACGCCTCCTCGCCTGCTTAAAAGGTGCAATGTACTCGAACTTCCCTGCCAATGGAATCTCTACTCGTTCAATGACCTCAATCTCTTTCTTATCCACGGTTCGATATCCTAAGAAAAAGTCCTTCACGGGAATTGTCCTCCTATCAATCCCTCCATCAGATCTTGGTCTACTAGCCAAGACAATTGTTGCACCCATAGCAGCCAACATTGGATTCATATCAGAAATAGGAGAGGCAGTTGCGAGATTCCCACCAAGACAGGCAACATTGCGAATTTGTGTCGATGCAAACCAGCGCAGCATGTCGTGAATGGGCGCGGCAACTTTCATACTCTTCTTATCCGCCATTCGTTTGTGACAAAAGCTCTGTAGAGAGCTCAAAGAGGAACAGGCTCCTACGTAAAAATGTGTATCGGTCTCAACAACCTCATACAATGTATGAACACTTTCCATTGGACGAACCAGTCTCGGAAAAACTGCATGTTTGAACTTTGTCTCGATTCCCACTTCTGTATTTCCAACGACAAGTTTGAGTCCACCCTCTTGCGGGGCAAACTCCCGGAACAAATCAAGCAATTCTTCCAATGTGTGAGGTTGAAACCACGTGCCTCCGCTGTGGACTGAGGTATCTACCACCAACAGTGGCTCGTTTTGTGCTGAAGTCAACTCGTTGGGAAATGATTCATCAGGCCTCTTCCACCACTCTCCATACGTTTCATCAACCATTTGTTTAAACTCCACAACCTTGCTCTCGGTACATGAATGTACAACACCTCCACACAATCCACCCCGGCACCCGCCCTCCTGCTTCTTTTCTTCAACATTGCAATCCATCTCACAGCTTTCACGCTCGGGACACTCTCTGCACTTGACACCACATGGTCCACTGGCCCCGCCCTCCTCATCATCACACAAACTCCTAGCAGCATCCCAAATAGGTCTATAACCCGTACACCTACACAAATTCCCATCCAGATGCTCTTCCAAATGCTTGATATTTAATCTACCCTCGGTATTGGAAGCAAACAGCCCATATATTGCCATTATAATCCCCGGAGTACAAAATCCACATTGAGAACCGTGCATATCCACCATGGCCCTTTGAATCGGGTGAAGATTGTCCTGATCAGAGGATTGGGCACCAGCCTTCCAGCTACCGATTCCTTCTACGGTGGTGATGTGCATTCCGTCGGCTGCTAATATGGGGAAAAGACAGGCATTGACGCTTTGATGTACCATTTTTTTGTTGTTGGTTCGTCTGGATATGACGACGGTGCAGGCGCCGCATCCTCCTTCTCCGCATCCTAATTTAGTCCCGGTGAGACCGATGGAACGGAGGAAGTTTAGGAGAGTTTGGTTGGGACGTGCTTGGGCGCATTGAGAGGGGGTGAGGGCTTGGCCGTTTACCCAGAGGGAGGGGATGGTTCGATATCCTGCGTGTGGTGTGATTGTTTGTTACACAAGAAAGCAAGTTGAGCATGCTGAAGTCAGGAGAGATTAGGATACCATGAATGCAGGGCAAACAAAGGAGGCTGGGGCAACCAAAACATCATGGTTGATGCCCTGGCTAACATCATATCTTCGTGTGCCGCCTGCCGCTGATCACTAGGCTCGCACGCACTGCCAATCTATCGTAACTTACCGCGCTCTACAAACCGGCCAACAAGCGCCACGTCTTCGTTTTCGTATGCTAGCTGCACCATTTTACTTGGATGTCGCTCTTATTGAAAAGAACAATAGGCTAGGCTGCCTTCCTTTCCTCCGTCTTTTGCCTCCGTCCTCTTTCGCGAAATCGAATGTTATTGTATCATAAAGGTAAAATTGAGAGTGAGGAGAGCAACGAGAAAGAAGATTCTGGCTCTATGATGATGAAGACGAAAGAATCAAGCGATGGAAAGTGCAGATAACTTGAACAACAAATGAGGTTTAAGTAACCAGTTGAATGGTGAATTTATATGTACACAGTCTTCTATCTAATGTAAACAAATCAACAATTTTAGATTAATAACATCACCAATGACAACGCAATTCTCATTAAGCATTGCAAGTCTTCTTGTCCCAGCTCATCTTCTCACTGCAGC
>JALLPI010000471.1:0-19374 GCA_036939935.1 Cyclotella atomus | reverse complement strand
TAGATTGGCATGCATTTTGGTGTTTTGGCGGTAATCTCGTTAAATGTTTGAGCGATTCACATGAAAAAATTCTCATGTCGTGCGTTGAGAGAGAACTAGGTACACGCGAAAGGTCCAGCCGCTTTGGTTTTACATAGATCAGGCCCTACAAGCCCATTACATCTCTCCCAGTTGTGACAATTGTCGTGACGTTACCGGGTCAAAGAATCTATTGCCTATCTACATACCTACCTACCTACCTACGCATTATTTTCGACGTAAATTGTACCTACTCTATCTATCAAAAGTTAGGCTTGAGCTCGGAGTTGGAAGTCTCCTAACTCAAAAACTTGAACGGAAAAACCTTAACTTTGATATGGACAGGTACATCAATTTTGCATTGTATGAGTATACCGTTGACAGCCGAAAGTCAGGGCTGAATTAACAACCAATGCCGCATCAATGCCATCAAAACCACGAAGGAATTACTATGTTTTCCAAATGATTGAATACAGAAATATCATGAATAAAGTTAAGCCATCACTTTTGATTCTTGTGTGGCTACCTGTCGCGTGATTGGCATTTCAATGGTTTTTCGCGTTTTCAACAAGACACCTATTTCATTGCGAGAGGTACAGCTTGAACGGCTGCAATGAAGCAGCCGTCCATACGAATACCTGCGTCCTCTCTCTCCATGACTGCCTCTCGAATCAATTGAATAGAGGCCTAAACACACGGCAAGGTGAGATATCGAATCATGCCGCTATTGAAAATATGATTTACCCAGTGGTGTAGGTCTCTTCTGGTCGCGTTCCATTTGTATTCATTCAGCTCAATTTGGGGTGTTTTTGACGAATGGCACTGATTGGGTGGTAAGCTCTTTTCAAGCCGCTGTGGTTGACCGAAACAGCGGATGATCAATACTATCGGCAGACTCTTTTGGCTCAGCTCAATTGGTGCGGCCAATTGTGTCTCATTTTCACAAATTGCAAGTTTGATCACATGACATGTTCATATCTTGTGCTCATGCATTTGCAAATCAACTAACCGGTTGCTCTTTGCCTCTTTTTTGCCGCAGATCATAAACAGCAGCTTCACAAACTTCATAAATTGCAACAGAGACCATGCCGAAAGAAACCCTCATTCCCATCCAGTACCCGCAGTCCCAATCACCGCACCGTCGTCACCACTATCCCGTGCAGCATCATCCGCAGCCTCCGCGACAGCCCTCGCAACAGCCTCCTCCCTCCACAGCGGCGGCCAAGGCAGCGGCTGCGGCCAAGGCACTGCATCGTCGTGCTCTGGACAGAGCTCAGCAAAAGCAGTCGCAGCCCCCTCCCCACGCCCAGCCGAGGCACGATCCACGTTGGGAGCAGCATCAGCAGCAGCACGAAGCAGAAAGAAATGACGACCGACGCAGATCCGCCATGGGAGTATTCCGCAGAACCGACGAAGAAGACAGATTTCGCATGGAGAGCGGCTACTCGCGGCCTCCTCCTCACAATGGCCAACCTCACCCAAGCAGCAACAGTGGCAGGCGAGAGGAATACAATTACGAAAAAGAAGGAGGGGGCAGCGGACCGCCTCCCTATCCCCAAATGCCCCCTGGCTATCCCTGGCCTTACAATTATCCATACATGCCTCCCCATGCTGCTGTGGGTGCTCCTCCCAATTATCCAGAGGAGGAGGACAAAAACAGCAAAGGACCTCCTCCCAATGGAAACGTTCCTCCAGGTGGTGTGAATCGTCAAGAGCAGTACCCTCGCTACTCGTACGATCCTCGATACTATGATCCAAACTTTGCAAATAACGGTTACCCTCCTCCGTTCTATTCCTATCCCTATCCTCCTCCTGCGGATCCAAAGAACGGTGGACCTCCTTCAGCCGTAGCTGCAGCTCCTCATCCAGGTGCTCCTCCCAACCATCCACTCGCTCCATCCGGGCCACCGCCCAATTATTCTCCACCAACCATGGCACCGCACGTTCCACCTCACGAAGAAAAACGAGTCAAGTACCAAGAATCTGAGCCGCAACCATCAAGGAGCACACGTCGCATCATCGGTTCCCATACCCCCATTCACGTCCCTCGAGCCGAAGACTCACCCCTACCCTTTCGTTATACCAACGGAAAAAATGCCGCGGCATCATCGGTCTTTCGTTCTCAAGAACCGTCTCGATCCCCCGATACCATTGCCGCCAAGGAGATGAATGCTCATGAAATTTTGTTGAGTTTGAGTAAATCTTTTGATAAGAGGGAGAATAATAGCGAGAGTAGGCCCAAGAGTCCGGAAGAGCCGCCTAGGTTGAAGCATTTTCATAAAGAGAGGGGTGACGGTTTTGAGGTGAGTTATTTATAGTTTGTTGTGTTACAAATAAGTTGAATATATCATCTGACATGTGTATTTGCAACAGCCGCAGCCGAGCCCTCTAAGACCCGACAAATCCGAAAACGACATTGAATTCGCTCCATCCTTCGCACTCTTCAATCAATCGTTTGATATGAATCTCGAAAGTCTCCTTGGTCCCAATGCATCCTTTGGTCTCGGTCCGATGAAATCGCTATCGTTCGGTCTGGGTGGATTGGGCGGCAGTATTGACTATTGTGACCCTCGTATATCTCCCGTCAATATTCACCGTGTGGCCAGTCGAGTTAATGGCGAGAAGGATAAGAAGGAGAATGTTCAGGTGTTGCGGGCTTCTCCGTCCAATTCCTTTGGGAATGTGTTGCGCGCCGCGTCTTCGAATGGTAGTGAGAGGAAGAAGGGTGTTATGGTATTGGGTGATTCGGTCCGTGTCGCCTCTCCTTCGGCGTTGGAGAAGAAGAGGAGTCGTTCTCCGGAGAAGAATACTGTTTTGGATGGAAATGCGCGTAATTTACCGTTTAGGCTCAAGGACGATGTTCAGGAGAAGGAATCCGATGATTTGGATATATTGGAGCCTCCCAAAAAGAAGAAGGCTACTACTCATACCAAATCATTCAAGATGGATCTGTCGTTCTTCAAAATTATTGAGAATCATCAATCTGCCTTTGGTGCATTCACCTTCTTGCTGCCGGGAGCAAGGACCGTCTTGTCAAAGAAGCTTGACCAATCGCAGTCGGAAATGGCCCGTCGTCGTATAAACTCTGCTCTTTGTGCGTTTGGCGGATTGGCTCTTCCGAAGCAGGTGCGAGGGAAGAAGAGCGCAACTCAACAAAAGTACGAGCAGATGCTGCCCGAACGATATTACGAAGATGACAATCGTCTTTCTTGGGAGGTGGAAGAGGATCCGCCGGTTGAAATTTCCGAGGATGAGGCTTCAACCACTGCACCCAAGGGCAAACTTTCCACTTGTGATTCGGCCGACTTTTCAGCCATGTCTCTTCAACGCAACATGGGTATTATGGTGTACCCTGCACTCAATGCATATGTGGCAGCCGAACCTGGAGTCATTACCCCCGCCTTGGTCGAAATGAACAACTTTGTCAATAGCGGCAAAAAATCTCCCGAGTGCACACCGGCCAAAGGTGATATAACAACTCTTCCTCCCGTTACGACCAACGCCAAATTGCCCATGGTATCACCCGACTGCGTGAAACTTGGATCGGATTCTTCCACACCCGATGACAAGAATACATCCGTCAATCATTCTGGAGGTGTGGCCATGAGTCTTCAACAATCGAAAGGGCAATCCATCTCTAAAACGGAAATGACCGTGCCCGACCATCTATTCATTGACGCTCAGGAATTGGCACCGGAACAGTATAGAGTTATTTCCGACAAGAAACACGAGTCATACGAGTATCCATCTCTCCCTGTGCCGTATGCACAACGCAAACGAATGAGCAATGCGGTGTTTGCCATGTCAAAAAGCATCCCTGGTCTTACTGATGAATGTGCCGCTGTACTGTCCGAGGCTAGGAAGAAGGATGCCTGGGATTTCGCCGTGGCAGAGTTGATGACTCAAGTGGTTGTTTTGACGCATTGCGAGGAGAATGATTGGGAGTTGGATGGGCTGAGCAAATATCTTTTGACCTTGGGTATAGCGTGCTAGATGGGCCGTTTGGTTTCTGATGTTTAGGTGGATTATTTTGTTCAACAACAGCTTTTCATCTATCATACATATAATGCTTCTATAACTAAGAGTTTGATACAATGATTTAGCTTATCCAGGAAGGAGATCGTCATACAATAGTAGATTCATCAGGAGATGAGGTAAACACGGTCTGTGACGTTCAGCCTGTCAGACTGGAGCCCAATTCATGTTTTCAAATAAGAAGTCGTCGTTGCCGTCAGCCTGATCATCGATGTCGTCGCCGAACATGTCAAATTCTACAGATTGCTCATCCTTTGCAGTGGACTTGAACGACTGTGGTGTATCCACGTCATGATGTATACTGCCAACTTCTAGATCATCAGTTTTCGAAGCTTCATCGATACTGTATTTGCGGCTGTTTAACAACATTGTTGCGTCTGCTTTTCCGTAAGATATCTCTTGCTTCACCACTTCCTCCCAATCAGACAATTTCGTACCGATTTCTGAAGCAGTACCATCTATATTTGCGGCAACGAATGAAAGATATGCCCCAATCACTTTCCATCTAGAAGTCCAAGGAAGCTCATCTTCCAAGTGAGATCTGCACAGGCTACACACCTTGGCCACCCAACTGCACAGAAATTGTGCAGATTCAAGGAAATGTATCGCCCTCAGGCAATCAGCTCTGCCAAGTATCACCAACGCATTTAGTGCAGTGCATTTCTTTTGGAGAGGTAAAAATGCTTTGAACTGACATAGCAACGCACAGGTTTCATGAGCACACCCCAACACAACAGTACGTTTTGTGTACGCGAATGGTCAACACTTACCGGCTCATCCGAGTTCCCGAGTTTTTGACCCATTGCCGCATAGATGGCAGCTTGTTGCAAACAGAGAAAAGGATTGTGGCACTCCTCGAAGGATGCAACTTTAACCAGCCCAGCGGCTACATCCAAGCTGGATCTCTCGAGGGCGGCGATAGTTCTGGATTTCTTTAAGTTCTTCATAGCAGAATCAACTGCACTCATCGCAAATCTCGCATCAGCAGAGGCATCTGATCTCGGTTCTCGCAGCTCGTCTTGGTTCCATTCGCTTAGCATAACTGAAGTGGAAATTTGAATACCGAAGAAGCCAGTGCGATTGGTGCGGCGCACCGTGGATCGGGGTTTCGAAAGGGTCCTTCGGGTGAATTGATCTCGTAATTGTTTTGGATTACTCTGAGACGTAGTTGACTTCCTGGCGTCTTTTGTAGGGCCCAGCCACTGCAAGTTTTCATCAACATAGTATCCAATGCTTGTTTCATTAATCTCATTGATGGCACTGGATCCAATTTTGGCATCCCAAACATCTTTGTCGATACTGAATCGAGTCTTTGAAGATGCACAAAATGATTAGCCAGCTTAGTGAATCGAGAACGTTGATCACTAAGATTCTTCTTACCATTGGCAAAATCACACTCATTGCAATTCTGAGCAGGCAATCCTTTTCGCCTGCATCATCAGAGTTCTCTCCAGCAACGAGACATATCGCAGAGAATGACAACAATGTTATCACGCCCTCATCTTCCTTGAAGGCAGCAATTTTTGAAGCATGTTTTGCATGTCGTTTAATTGTCTTGTACCACTCCTTGTCCTTTCTCTGATTGAGTTGTGCTTGGTATCGAAGAACCTCCAGATTTGGCAGGAGTTGATTAATATGTTCCCACTGTCTCGATATGGATATTTCTGCTTCGCTGGATAGAAACCCGGCTACACAACTTCCATCCATATTAAGCCCAAAAATGTTGCTATCAACTCTTGAATGAAGTAGGTCAAGATTGAACTCATCATTTGACCAACCAGAAAAAGACGAGACGCAGCAGCCTACACACAAATTATACGCCAACGTAGAAAGGCTTCTATGAAATGATGACTGCCAGTCGCAGGGCAAAGGGAACGAGGTCCAGGACTCAGACACTCGTTCATCAGACGTTTTCATGATATCACTATTTCTAGCATCGCAGATTAGATTGATAATCAATTGAGCTTTCAGCAGTATCGCCTTTATCATGTCTTTATCATTGGTAGATATTGTCAAAACATGAGAGAGAATGGACATGGCACTGGATATGATACCCATCGTCTGAATAGAAAAGGTCGGGACAACATCGAGATAAATTAGGTAAAAAAATCCAGGATAAGCTCTTACTATTGGTGCATCTTACCTCAAGTGATGCTGTTGGAAGAGATGAATCAATACCGCTGTTGGGATGCCAAAATACATGCTGGAAACGAATGATTGTGTTTAATGCCGCAAGTGCACGACCAACTACGTTCTTCAATGCCTCTGGATCACTTTTGTTTGATTCCATAAATGATTCGAGATCCATCTCTGCACTTTCAAGCATCATCTTTAGTGAAGCGAACAGAATTTTCAGCGCATTTGCCTTGAGCCTTTTGTCAGTACTGGAGACGATCTGATCCAGCCCATGTTTTTTGTCTAGCAAGCTGAGGTGCAATCTCAGCATTTCCTCAAGCTTGTGACGTTGAGAGAGAGTCTTGGACTTCACAATATCAACTATGAGTGCGAGAAAGGACGTTTTGTTCAAATCAAGATTGAACTGTGTGCGAAATAGAGTCCAAGCATTGTTTGAATCCTTGCAGACATCGCTATCTACCAATTCCAGCTCATCCGATACCATGACCTTTTCAAGGTAGCTCATGGCAAGAAAGTCTTGCCCTCCAGCACCCACGAGGCACAGAGAATAAAACGCTCGAATATCAACAGGAAGAATACCTTTATGCAGAGCATCAAGATATTCAGGCTGGTCTAAGTCCTCTTCGTCGGAAATAAACGGATCTGGATCATCCGCATCACTCTCATCAGACTCAAAGTTCAGCTGTCATGAGAGAAGCAAGTGGCATTTGTTATGATGAGTAGATTGTGATTAGCATACTCAACAACAATAGGACAATACTTACAGTATCATAATCAAAGCCCGGTTGGGCATATCCTTGTGAAGGCTTTGACCTCGTCCGGCGTCTTTCTAACTTGTCCAGTCTTTGCTTGTGTCGGGCAATCCGTTCTTTGTAATACGACAACACTGACCGTGCAGCAACCAGACCATCATCATACAACTTGGATTGAACACATTGTGTAAGCAGCAGTGCAGCAATCTGGCAAACAGTTGCACATGATGCTTGCAGAGGCAATTGTAGAGCGTCAGCATCATCATCATCAGATGGTGATTGCGTACTTTCCTTGGGCTCATTGACTGTTTGTTGGGTATTGTTGATACTGCGTCTTGCCAAATCTCTGATAGATTCTCTGTGTTTCTCAATCAAAGCTGCGCGGGCTGCCATTCTGTCTCTATGCACGTGAGAGCCTTCAATGAGGTTCATACCGTTTGACTTCCAATCAAACTTTTGAAGCTCAATCTCATTCCTTTTGACCAGACTACATCTTTCTTCCTCATACGATTTTGTTTTCGCCACTGGCTCAGAGCTCTCAGCAGTGGTCGCGGCGACATGTTCTTGCTGCTGGTCTGTTGCATCCGCATTTGCAGCAGTCTCACTATCAATTTCAGCGGATTCATCATTTTTGGAAGCTGGGTCCGAATTATCTTGTTCATTATCCTTTCCAGCCTCATCCACAAAAAGCTGATTTGTCCTCTTCTTCATTCTTTTGCTCAGTTCAGCACAAGACTTGGAACCGGCCGCAGCTTCCAAAGCCAAACACAGGGCCTGCAGCCTTCGCTCTTTCCAGTCAAAGGTTACTGAATATTTTCGCAGCCACCGTTTAGCCATATAACTCTGTCCAGTACTAGTGCCTAGATTCCACATCTTGCACTCAAAACCAATCTTCATCATTAAATCTGCATAAAGCAACCAGCAGGGATATGATCCCTCCAATGAACCTCTAGACCTCAATCCAGTCACAATGGACAGTGCATCAATAAAATTTCCCACTTCAATATGGACACGTGCGAGTTTGCACGGTACATCAACTCCAGGTGGACGCAAATTGTCAGCAGAAGTATAGGCAGATAACGCATGGTCAATCCATTGTGTTCTCTCTTTCTGCCATTCATCGACTTGCTCCGACGAATCAGCATTATCAATCATGGCATTGTACATATGAACCAATCTCATAGCTGTGTCACCCGATCTTTCCCAAAGAGTGAAGTCTCTTTTACACAACACAGCAGCAATGTGTAGAGATGCATATGTTTTGTTAGCCAACTCAAGCCTCCTTTGCTGAGACTGCACGGACATGGATCCACCATCTGCATTATTCTTCTTTTCCAAATCCTCCAACATACTCTCGTACACCATGCCTAAACTCGAATATACCTGAGGTGCACCAGGAGCAGCCTTTGCCACCTCTGTTAGTTTTTGCACGGCTGTTTCAGAATCACCTCTAATATGCGCACCCAAAGCTTCACCATGACGCAGGGCTAGACGATGAGATGCAAAATCTCGAAGACGGTAGATTTTACGCCTCCTTCCCGCTGTACTTTTACGTGTCGTCTTTCGTTTCTCTCCGTTATTCTGACCTTCAGTGGCACTGACCGCCGGAAGCCGCGGCGCGTCCACCGTCTGATCTTGCTCGGCATCTTCTTCCATATTATCATATCCGTCATCATCTTCACCACTATCATCATCCTGATACTCATCAAAATCCTCGTCTTCATCATCAATGTTGATTCCCAATTCATCCACATCATCCAAGATATCATCTGCATCTATTGCATCATCATAGTCTTCCTCCTCCTCTTCCATAGCCGAAAGATTCCCATCCTCCTCGCTCTTATAAACACTATTCCCACCAACCATCATGGGCATACTATTCAAAACAACATCCTCAAAGGCGACTTTACTCCCCCTCATTCTTCTCTTCCCATCCTCGTCATCCACCTCCACGGCCATTTCGCTTCGATCCGCCCGCTCCAACGATTTACGTTTCTTTGTCAGCTCGGGAAGTAAATGGCGCGGGTGGCGTTTGACATTTTGTCCTGATTCACTTTTGGATGGGGCGGTGAGTTCCATTTCGCGGTGTAGTTCGGCGAACATTTTGGCTGCTGCTTCGTTGCTGCGGCTCATGGTATTATCTCTTGTGTCGAATATACTAGGTTGCAGCGCCTAAGTCTCGGCTTTCGTTGATGATTGGATTTGTGTGTGTGTGTGTGTGTGTGGATAGAGGAGATGCAATGGCCGATGATGGCCGCAATGGCTCTCTCATCTCTGCCTTCTTTCTTCTTAAGTATCTACCTCTCCTCTATTCCCGCCACACACAAGCTATTGGGGGGACACTATTGTGTAGTAAGTTCTAGAGAAGTGCACACACAAGGTGAAAAAAAGCGGTTCCTGCATTGCAGGTTCTTTGTTTGACATCTTAACAATGCATAATATCTAACCTAGATTGTCGTAAAACTACTGCTCATTGCCTATCCCACCTCACTCTCATCTACTAATACTACGAGACTGCCACGTGTTACCATACTCTCCATGTTCAGCTGAACTTAGTTCCAATCTTCTTGCGATCCCAAAAGATACGAAGAGCAGACACCGCCACCAAAACTGCTAAAGACACAAGCCAGACCAACCACCAAGCTGGTGACACAAGAGCAACAGTGCTCACCAGGGCCAAAACAAGTTGCATTGGAGTTCCAAATATCAAGAAGTCCATCGTATTGTAACCGCCAGGTCCCATGACCATCAGGTTTGTTTGGTAACCAAAGGGAGTCATGAACGCTGCAGAGGCAGCGAGCATGATTGCAAATGCCATCAATTCCAAATCCAATCCAGCCAGCTCAGCTGCTTCCATTGCGATGGGAAATATCAAAGCCGCTGCCGCATTGTTGGCAACGACCTGAGATATAAGTACAGTGGCTATATAAACAGCACCCAATAGACCAGCATCACCAATACCCATAGAGTGACCAAGATTCACTAAAAACGTCGCCATGGCGCCTGCGACACCTGAGTTGATGAGCGCTTGTCCAACACCAAATGCTGGTGCAATAGTTAAATATATCTCCCAGCGTACAGCAGAGCGAGCCTCTGACTCACTCAAAACACCAACCATGACCATGAGAATCGCAGCCACCATCGCAGTCCCGAACAATGACGAGAGCTTCAACATGTAGCAAACATAGGCTCCAACTGTCAGTACCACAGCAGGAATCAACATCCGAAACCTTGGTGGAGAAGAACCTTCAACTTCGGCAATCAGAGTGAACGCCTTATCCTGCTGATTCTTATTAGCCACAATGAAAGACTTTCCAGCTTCTAGCAACAGTACATCCCCGGCGCGGAGCTTGATGTTTCCCTATAATGAGTGGCCAATGTAAAGGAAGCAGATGGAGATTAGAAACAGGGCTCGAGATCATGTTGCAAACCAAACAATCCAGAGAACTCACCGGCAGCTCATGAACACGACGGCCTTCGCGATGGACTGCAATCACTGCAGCACCATATACTGTTCTAAACTTGATCTCCTTGACCGTCCTTCCATCCAAAGGTCCATTGCGCGAGACAACCGCCTCCACCAGACGACGATTCTGAACCTTTTCATTGATTTTCATCACCTGCCCAGACTCATACAAAGACAGGCCAGGAATTTTACGCAAATCCCCAACCTCTGACGCCGCACCAGAAAACCATAGGACATCGCCTTCAGTCATCATTTCTGTCATGGGGATGGTTGAAAAAGACTCAACAGGCGGAGAAGTGTCGGGAACGGTGAATGGACGGTCAATGCTGACGAGGAAAACTCCAGGTAGTTTATCGATACCTGCCTGTTCGACGGTCTTTCCTACCAGTCTAGATCCCTGAGCAACAGTCATGGCGGTGAGGAATTCGCGCGTCACTCCATTACCATTATTCGGGGCTTGGAGGACTTCAAGATCATTCCAAACCGCTTCTTTCTCGTTGAGGCCGCTGAGATGTTCAATATCTTCATCTGCGTCTAACGTAGATACATCAAAAGAAATGTCTACCTTCGAAGAACTCTCTTGAGACAACTCAACCAACGGAGAATGCTCGCTGGCCTGCAATACCAAAATATCACCAATATCAAATGTCACCGAGGACAATTCTTCAGTGTAAACTTTCCCATCGGACTTTTGAATCGCGACGATTGCAGCCTTGTACATCTGCCGAAAGTTCAAATCCAACAAAGATTTGCCTACCAGACGCGATCCGTGGCGAACTCGTGCTCGTAGCACTTGCAAGCCTCGAAGCCTGATAGCCTCGGCACCAGACTCTTTCGAAAATAGCGAATGTACCACTGACCAAATCTGTTCCACGTCTTGATTGGTGGTGGAATGAGCCTGCTCGCAGCGCCAAATGGACAAGGAACGGAAATTCCGAACGGCAGCTTCGGTATGGTGGAGTTCCAAGTTGAGACGCGCAAGAACTTTGGAGATATCGAGCAACAGTCCAGGGCGGTCGAATGCATCAATGGCAATTACAATCACATCTTGTTCTTGCTTGGCCACAACGACACGAGAAGCGGAGGGAGACAAGTTCGTCTGGTAATGCGAGTCTTCACCTCGGATGGAATCTTGAATGTTGAAAACAATGCGCATACGTTCATCGGAGGTGGAATCCATCAAGCTGTCGAGAGAAATGCCAAGGGTGTCCAATTTCTGCCTCAGTTGAATTTCTTGGGGAGATAGAACTTCAGCAATGGGTCTTGGACTACTAAGAGATGAAGAAAGCGGTGCCATTTGGTCTTGACTATCATCCACATCGTACTCATAACCCCATACCTTCGAAGACCTTGTAGGCGAGTCTGCCGTTGGAGTTGCTGAGAAAGTCCTAGTCAGGGAAGGCACATCTTGCGACGACACATCCACCTGCAGATCATCTTCGACCTCATTTGTAATCATCTCCAACCCGTGCTCTTCACAAAAAGCCCCAAAGCTCGAAATCAGCCCGGTAAAGTACAAGATATCACCAACTTCGAGTACGAATTCGGGTGATACCGTGTGCACATTACCCGTAGCCCGACGCTTGACCCTAACGAGATAAACACCACCGGTATCTCGAAGACCAGATCGTTTAATGGTACGACCTGCGGCAGGACTCCATTGAGTGAGACGTGCACCCAATAATAGATCGTCAGTGTCGCTGCTGGAGGTTTTTAGCTGAGCCCAGTGCTCCTTAGTTCGAATTAAGAGGACGGGCGTCATGCTGATGATGTAGGCGACACCCCAGAGTGCAACGGGGACACCGTATCGACCTAAGGCGAAGAGACTCATGCTGGTGAAGGAGGGGTTGTCGGGGTATCGTTCCATGAGGAGGCCCATGACGATTAGGTTGGTGGATGTTCCTATGATGGTGCATACCTGAGTGTAATAAGGAGTTTGTGTAAGTGCGATGGCACATTTAAATGCAGTAAAGTTGATAGAGATAATGAGAGCTTACCCCACCCAGCAATGCGGCAAACGAAAGAGGCATGAGCAAGCACCGAAGGTTGAAGTTAATCTGTCGATAGTAGATGATGAAGATAAAGTTAGCACATGAACTACACACAAATGTCAACAACAACTTCCAACACGCACAAACGTCCCAACGAACACCAGAGTCTCACCTTCTTCGCCCACTGAATAACAATAGGCAACGTAACCATAACCAACGGTGTATCATTAATAAACCCCGACAACACAACAACAGGAACCATAACTCTCAATTGAGCCCCGGCCAAAGTCCTCGGCATACCAAACAATTTCCCCACATACCAATTGAGTGCACCCGTCTTATTCAATCCCTCGGCGACTACGAACAAAACCAGTACGGTTAACAGGCCTTGGGAGGAGAATCCCTTGAGTGCCTCATCGACGGAGATGATGCCAGAGATGTAGAATAGGGTGAGGGCGGTGAGCATGACGGAATCGGTGCCTATCTTGTCTTGGATGAGGACGGCGAACATGACGGTGAGGACGGAGAGGGTGAAGATCCATTCCCAGGAGGCGGGAGGGGGTGTTGCCGTGGGTGCGGCGGTTTCGTCCATGGTTGGATGTGTTTTGATGTTGTTGTAGAGATGTATGTACGGATATTAGATGTTATGAGATGTGGCACTGAAGAGTGGGTGAGGAGGGCAGTGCACGTCTCAGTAGCTGGAACCAAGAGATCTGGAACCAATGCAAATCAATTGCCATGAATGCTCATCTTCTCCGTCGGATGAAACTCCGCGAGGATTTTTGAATTTATGGTTACATGGTTAGATACCATGGTGCTGTCATTGGGATGCTGATGCAATGCCACGCCAATCAGCAAGTAGTCTCCGTCGAAGATGAAACTCCGATGATGGCGTTTGGCGGCAGATGGGTGGAGGCGAGCATTGTTGGGATTGATCCTCCGAGCTGTGCCATGATGATTATGGACTGCCACACCATAACGCTTATCTGCTGCTCTGTGATTTGTTTCCTTGTGCTGCTGATTTCTGCTGATACTAAGTGCACACGAGCCTTGAGGCTATGAGATCCGGAGGCCGGCGGCAGCACCTTTGAAGTTCAAAATACTTTTTGTCTTGTCTAACAACTTCTCTTGCTTTGAGAAAATGATATTGGCTACAGATATCCTGAACAACAATAGCATGGGCGTCCATAAATCATGGCCAAGACTCTTTTCAATCATCCTGGTTGTCGCCTTTACCACCCAGGCGGGGACAGTACCAACTAACTTCAAATGGAGAGCGCATCTCAACCGTGACACTGGAATCGCTAGATCTTGCGAAGAATCTACAGCGGTATTTCCAGTATCAGAGGCAATAACACCACATCAAATATCAGAAGCTGCAAAGAGGATTATTCAAGAGTACCCAAAGTTCTTATCGAGGCCTTCTCTCACATTTGGTCTGCTCAAGACGAAACACACAACAGGAAAACAATCTGACTTGTGCACATCTATGTATAATCTTAAGCTACTATCGTTTGGATATTCGAAACACACATCACGAACCATATGCAACAGAATAGTCAGGAGATACTCACCAGGGAGTAATACAATGGTGATATTATGCTCCTTCGAAACTCCAATACTAGGCGGGTTACTCTCACAATCATATGGACATGACAAGGGCTGTTTGAGATTTACACTACTTCGAAATGAATCAAACAGTGAACAACATCATGAACTGCATGCCGTGTTTGTAACGGAGATCGATGGCCCATACAAACCGTCACTGGCTGGCACCTCCTTGCCTCGAAGTAGGATCAAATCTGCAGTGTATTGTGCAACGCAGAGAATGTTTCACGAGTATGTCATGTGGAGATTTCATAGGTTGTTTACAAAAGAGTTGAATGATTGCTTAAAATCTTAGGTAGCTTGATGAGTTACAATGTTGTGAGGCATACTTCCATAGCATCTTGTCTAACACTAGAGAATGTTACGTCACACTAAGTTTGATTTACATAGATCAAGGTTCATCATCTATCAATGCATATTACTGCATCTCTAATGGTGTGATCACACAAATTACTCCGAATAAAAAAGCTCTTTGACAGATGGAGTATCCATTACGCCATCTGAAAGTATTTGCTGAAAGGAATATCTAGAAGCAAGCGCCTTCTACGAGCGGCATCCTCTATCAACAAATACAGGAGGTGGTGTGGATGACAAAGCCACATGCATTTAAAACTCCAGACAAGAGAGAAAGTCCAACGATAGTTTGATCGTGGCGACACGGCCATATTTGCTCTTTGAGTACTTGTCATTGACAGCCCGAAGTGTTGTCGATGCCGTCGCCTTGGCACGGAGGACTTTACGAGCGATAGGAAGGATGTCTTCTTCGCGGTACTCGGTATACTTGAGAAGAGTGGGGCTCCAAGCATTCCTGCCTGCATTTTTCCTGGCGATGAGCACAGCGGCAGCGGCGATTTGGCTGGGTAGGTAGTCAAGTAAGTTGTAGCTCTGAAGAGTACCATCAAGGATGTAGCACGAGAGCTGCACAATCTTCTTATCGGCATGTGCAGCCTTGAGGAACCGAACAAGGAAGGCATGGGCACTGGGGATGGTAATTCGGTAGTCAAGCTTCTTTAGTATGACTTCCTCCATGTCAAGTATCTCTGATTTCGTGTATGCCTTGTCACAGAGGTGAACGAGGTCACGCAACTCGGGAGGCTGATACTCTTCGTACTTGGACGCAATCAAGAGTGATGTGATACCAACTAGCTGCAACTTGGGCTTTTGCACTTCCGTCTTCGCCAAATAACGATCAATCAAGTTTACAGTAAGGTAGAGTGTTTCGGGCACCATCTTGAATTGTAGATGCACCTCAACCAGCCAGTCCACCAAGACCGAGCGATGCACCGAAGTGATGTTCGGTTGATTCTCCATATAATCAGTCAGAACAGAAGTCTCATGTTCCTTGACACGATAATGCTTGTACATGTCCTGCACGTAGCTAGTAACACAGAGTGGATCATCAGCATCAGCGTCGTCAATATCATGAGGCGGTCCACGGTATTGGTACGCCACTGTGGTGTCAACTGGTGGGTCTGGCTTGGACTTGGACTCATCGGCGGTGGATGTTTTTGTGGACTTGGCGACCTTCACATTAGCAACCTCGCGTCTGAGATTGGAATTTGCAATGGGTTTGATGGTGCGCTTTTGTGCTTTGACGGCTTTGGCACCTTTGGATCCATTGATGACGGTACGATTCGATACATCCTAACACCACCATGAATGGATGGAGAAGTGAGATAACGTGTACAAGCAGACGAAATATAAAACAAGATCTTTAGTATCATCTACGCACCTTCAGAGCACGCCGTTCTCTACGGGCAGGCTGCTCATCGTCGACGTTTTCGTTGTGTGTCGACATCGTTTATTGTGATACGAGAAATTGTGCTTTTGGATTCTGGGCAATGATATTGTCGGCCAAGCGATGCGATAGATGAAATCCAAAGTCACCTAAATGCACTACACTTCATTGCAATGCATTGAAGAAAACATGTCTCGCGGGATATCGTGATTAAGACATGGTTGAATTGGGCGAGGCGAGTTTTGATGTTTACAAGGGAAGGGCAAAGGGCGCCATTTGGGGTTCAAAGCCCCCCTTCTCTCACATAAACCTGCTACCAATCAAAGATTCAAAAAAGGTATCCTGCGGGAATCCGGCTGCCAAAACCGTCCGGCCTGCATCCACTCCCCCTCATTTCATCAAACATCAAAGCAACCATGAATGTGAATCGACACGTGATCACTGGGGTGCCGGCGAGAATCAATCAATCGATATGGCCAAAAATTATGTGTGAAATGCTTGCCAATAAATGGCGATAAATCAAAGCCATGGGATTGAACTTCACAAGAAATCGCTCTCTTGATTTGCGAGCGATGTAGAGAAATGTCAACATGATTGCACCCACGTTGCACCGAGATGATACCTCTCATTTCTTGTCTGCATCATAAATCGGCCGACAACAAATCGCCCACTTTTTGATTGCCTTCAAGCTTTTGAATACCTATCGTAACAATGACTAAGACTGCACCTCCTTCGCCCGAGCACAAGCCATCCGGATGCCAATGTGACTGCAAATGTCACGGCAAGCGAGCAAACGAGTCGAGCGAGGACGCACCGAAGCTTCTCGACAAGACGATAGATCCACCTACGACTCCCGTCAAGAGCAAGGACGATGCATCTGACCAGCTTACTCCTCCAAGATCGGATGGGTCTCATTCGAGCCGCGATTCTGCCATCATCAAGAGGCGTCGTCTTATCTCCTTCGATTCGGACACTGGTGAAGACCTCGAAGGATCTGCTACCAGGAAGCTTAACTATGAATCAACTCTTTCATCAGATGTATCATCGGAAGGATCCATCGATGACAGCAAACATGGGTATGAGTACGAAGTAGCGAGAAGGGAGATAGCGAAGAAGCTTTGGAAGGCGAACTATGGTGATGAAGACGACCGCTTCATCCAAGCTACGGGTCCATGCAAACTCTACGAGTTTATCACCTACTTTGATGCTGTCGAGAATGAATATGTCGCAACGCCACCGTGGCAATTGTCTGAGGAGGCCAGTAAAGAACTTGAACGCAACGGCAAGTGGAAATGCCGTGGTACTGGGCGAGTAAGGTTCATTCAGGATTTGGAGGAAGGGTACAATTGCGGCATGATTCGTATGGAGATGATTCAGGAGAGCACTTTGAATACAATGATGTGTCATGAGCTGCTTCAGGAGCCGGTAAGTTCATAATTGTCCGGTTGACAACTCTGCACATAGACGAGTGTACTCACGAAACTTGTGCTGCATTATACATCCAACTCTACAGGTGCTGCCAATGAAGTCCAAGAAGGGCACATCTTACACTTGGAAATGCAAGGATTGGGCCTACCGAACCATGAAAAGGACCTTTGCCATTCGCTTTGATGATCATATGGAGGCCGTCAAGTTTAAGAATTTGGCGGAGGAGAGCAAGGTCAACAATTGCCGAGTTCGCAGTGGTCTTGATGTTCCCGATACAAAGGAGGTGGATGAGTTGAGCAATGTTCTCAAGAGGATGTGTACTATGTAACTGTTGATGTTCTTGGGATGGGTTGGACATAGACTGCTTTACTGTTCTAGAGTAATTTAGTGATCAAAGACAAATTCGTAAGTGTCTCTAGCTTCATTATTGTGTTGCATTATGTTCACACGCTTCATTATGTTGACGCCACTATGAATTTTCATAGTTGCAACATAGCCTAGCCGGTCTGATCCGACTATATCTCAATCAAACACAGCAGGAATCAAAGGAGCAGCCCGTTCAAAGAATGGACTGTTAATATAAATCTCCCAGACAACCAACAGCCCAATCCCAACCCAAGCCCCATTCTCCAACAACTTGAGTACATTCAACCCCTCCAAACTAAATCCACCACCATTTTCCTCCATCTTCTCTCTCTGCATCGCAGCAGCCTTCCGCTCCGCCTTCTTGGCAGCCTTCTTCCCCATCCCCTCCATATCAATCAACCTCGCCGCCTCTTCAATCCTACCCTCTTGCACAGCCGCAGCTGCCTCCCTCTTCTTCCGCCTATTAATAACTTCTTCCATAGTAGGCAAATCTACCACTACGTCGGATGAAGACCCATCCACAGCAATCTGTCGTTCAAAATTCATATATTTTTCCAAAGAACGATCGCGCAACGTATCCTCGATGGATGTGGGCGGTGCCCACGCCTCTCCTTGTCCACGCATGGCTGATAGGATTAGATCTTCGTCGAGTCCGTCGACGTTGCCGCCTAGATCGGAGGCTAGGGTGGAGGAGAGGCCGGATCCTCGTTTGATTGGTGTTGGATTTGATGTTGATGATGGCTTTGCCTTTGGTGAAGGTACTGCTGCTGTTGGCTTGGGTTGTTCTACTTTTTTAACGGTGGATGATGATTCAACTGTAACATCTTCATCGAGGTCGAAATCGGGTAGGTCGTCTGTGTTTGTTGGTTGGGGTGCATCCTTTCGGCGTCGTCGTTTTGCTGCGGAGAGTTCAAGTAAGCTTTTTGGTGCGTGAACATGTGATGTGAGGGATGGCGCTGAGGAATATCGCGACAGATGCGATGCCGCCGGAGCGAAGGCCGCTGCCTCGTGATATGCCAGTGAATTGATGAGGAGAGCGACAGAGATGTTGAGTAATCGTCCCATGGTTTGGCGTTGGGTGTAGGTGTTGCTGGTTCTGTAGAGCTGTGTCCCATCCCTTCCCGTGGGCATTTCAGGGATTCGGGTATCTCCCCTTTTTGGATCCCGGGACACAACGGGATGAGGTACAGTAGGTACGTCTGTAGTATATTACGTACTTTCGCAGGGTATTGAAGTAGGTATAAGTCTTAGCGAAATAGAAGCAGTACGATGCAAACACAACACACAATAGATTGTACAGTACAAAATGAGTCATTAAAGGTCATTTTTGAGCTCTCCACGGTGTTCTCTATTGATCTGAATTCAAACGTTACTTAACAATGTCAAACTCAGCTAAGAAAACAGCTACAAAGATGTGACGTGTTGTATACCACACATCCCGGATTCCCGGACATATTGGCCGGGGATACGAGCAGCGAATCTCGCCCTTTTCCCGGGGTTGGTTTCCTGTGTCCCAAAAACGGGACAGGCCTCTAAGTTGCTGGCTGTTGATGTGTGGGGTGAGGGTTGAAGATTTCAAGTTGAGGTTGATCAAATCGGCCACCAAACAACTCTACAGGAGGAATTCAAAGCAAGCCAAACCAGAGCCACAGCCTTAAACAAGAGACACCATTGGCATTGCGTTGTTCCACTTTAACTTAACGAAGTGCAATGAACCACGGATGATGACTCTGCTTCAACAATGACATCACTACAAACCAACAGTCCTCCGAGCAATCCGACTGGTTAAATAGTGTCTAGGTAGAAGCTCTTTAAGTACCTAATTTATTATGTTGA
>JALLPI010000470.1:0-19421 GCA_036939935.1 Cyclotella atomus | reverse complement strand
GCCCTCGCCCTCACCTCGTCCTACCAACACACACACCACAATAGCTCTTAACAATACGTAGCTGACCCCCACACATCATATGCTTCATCTCGTTTCATCCGTTGCCATCTTGGTGTATGCTGCCTGCTTTTCTTTCTTCCGAGTTGGTGAGCTTATCCCCACAACCACGCAATATCCCAGTCAATGTATATCGTTCTTGATTGGCACAGTCGCCGCTGGTTGGTTTCTTGGACGTGCCTCAAGACAAATATTTTACATTGCAACCATATTGGGTATCATCTATTTACTCGACTTTTATGTCCCCAAACCTCTTCCCGTGGCGGATGAAAGCCATTCAGGTAAAACAGTTGTGATTACTGGTGCAAATTCAGGAGTTGGCTTTGAAACAGCAAGGCAACTTGCAGTCACCTACGGTGCTAATGTGGTGTTGGGATGCAGATCAAAACCAAAGTGTGATGCAGCCGAAAAAACAATTAATGAAGAAGTAGCTTTATCTAAGAAAGATGGAAAAGCCACGGCTCTCTTCATTGACTTGGACAGTTTTGAATCTGTGAACTCATTTGTGAAGCGGCTACAAGGAATGGATATAGATGTGCTATTCAACAATGCTGGTTACGTGCCTGTTGCAAATCTTCCAGTCAACAAGTATGGACTCGATCCTTCNTGTGCTATTCAACAATGCTGGTTACGTGCCTGTTGCAAATCTTCCAGTCAACAAGTATGGACTCGATCCTTCTTTTACCTCAATGCATCTATCTCACTTCCTATTAACAGAGGAATTGATCAAGACTCACCCTTCTCTACGAGTAGTTACCACAAGCTCCATCGGCCAACAATTTTGTGCCATGTCATTTCACGTACCAAAGTTCGTCCTCAGTGCATCGCAATTAATTCCTTTACCAAAATTTATCACAAGTACATTCTATCTTGACCACAGTCCTGGATGCATCAATGCAAGCTACCTGAAAAACAATATAACAACCCCGACGAATGATTTGGCTTACATGCATGCAAAAATGGCCAACCTAATGCATGCTATTGAAATACCAGTACACCATCCTCAAGCTACTTCGGTTGCCATTGACCTTGGATTTGTTAGCACAGGTATTCTATCACTCATGCAGGGAACCATAAGTCCAATGGCTTTGGGATGGATGCGGCATGCCTCATTAGGGGTTCTCCCAATGATTCATGCAATACTATATCAACTAATGAAGAACTCTTACAGGGTGATTTCAAAGACGAAAGGCTATGGCAAGAGGGAGGTATCGTCATTGATACTCTTGGTTCAACTAAGGAGGCATTCTCTTACCCGTGGTGGGACAATTCGATGAACTTGGGAAGATCACGTATGTTGACTCTGTCGCGTGAGCTTTGGGAGGTATCAGATCGTTTGATTCATAAATATGCTAGAGAAGAGATGGCAGAGGAATAGTGCCGATGTTTAGGGATTCATTACTTTTGCATGACGTGTGTATCTAGTGATAACATTTCATACTTATTAACAATACTTTAGTTGATCGTTGGATTCAACTATGGATTACGAGTTGCCAGCTCCATGGCACTACAAAGTAGCAAAACCTTGTCAACGATTCTGTCCATGGCAGGATTTTCCGCCTTAAGACTGTCCAGACCATCTCGATGGCACTATGAAACATTAATCCACAAATCAATATAAGTAGATTTCCAACAATATGAAAGATATATATGTCAGCCATTGCTTACCTTCGCAACAAGAGTGTTATCAGACCCTGCTACGGTGGAAAAAGTTCGCGGTCGCTTTAAGACAAAATCGACGAAACCAAAAATGCGACCAACGGAAAGAACACTCGAAACTTGATTACTGCTCTCAACAATGTTCCTCCTTGATGTAGATTGCTGCCTCCCAGCTCCCGATAGAATATCTTTTTCGTCGGCCTTTTCATCTTTCAAGACTACAACAGAACCCGATAGGACAATGTAAAACCCATCACTGTTTGTACCAGTGGAAAAGATGCATTCACCAGCTTTATACCTTGTTTCAATATGAAATGATCTTGCGCTTTTCTCATAGTCATCGAGAGCTTTCGCATGTTCTGGCTCTACTCCAATGAAGTGAGTGAATGCCGTCGAGAGGCTAATACTAGTCAACACACCAGCTGGACTTGCAAGGTCTTCGAACCTCTTGAAAGCAAGATTGCTTGGCTTCTCGGTAACTAGTGTCTTTTCACAGAATAGCAAAGCATCGTTCAAGTCGTCAAATAAAATAATCTTTTGCTTTGCCTCCTCGCTGATGGTCTCGGCTTCTAGATGACCAGCACAATCATGCGTTTGCATAATCCAATCAATGCGGCTATTCTGACCCGCAGCACAAACAACAATGCCGCGCGCAGAAGCCATTTTTGCCAGTTGCAAGAAGCAGCCTCGAGCTGATGTTGCGTCAACTGTTGACACAGAGGACAAATCAAGCACGAGAAAACGTGGTTTGTAAGGAATTATGAGCTGTTGTACATCTTTTCTTCTATTCATTCCGCAGGTACCCGGAGACAGTGATGGGGATACCGAAGCTGGGGATAGATTTTCTGGAATTCGAACACTATTCATGCGCGAGTGATGTGGAAGAGGACTGTTGATTCTCGTAATTTCTGCCTTCTCTTGGATGGATGCATGTATTCCCGCAGCGTATAGAATATTGCTAAGTACCTGAATCGAACTGCCAAAAAAGATTGCTCCTCTCACTGAGGATCTCATGATCAGTCTCCTGACATAACTGCCACACAGCATAGATATATCATATTATCACGCACCTTCAAGTATAAGGATCTTTGGATGCTGAAGGTTGTAGACGTTGTTTTCGATGAAAGCTCTTTCTTGGGGACCGTAAAATGCCAAGGATCTCCGCCTAATCTTAGTAACACTTGAAACGATTGCAGTAGTAAAAACAAAGTCTACAATCGCCACAATTATTCCAAATCCAATGCCACCACTAATACCGAGGAACTGGATTGCTACGAAGGTAGCTAAAAGTACTAGGTATTCCGACAGGAGGAGCTTTGCATGGTTGAAGCCAAGACAATCAGTGTTGAACATCAAAGATATAATATAAATGAATACACTAACTACTGCTGACGAAAAGACCTTGGCTTGAACCCCATCAGCACTCTAACTCACCTTATGCCTAACTTCAGCAATCCATTCATACAAGAGATCAAAGCCAATGAATATCAAAGTTGAGCCCAAGAAGAACAGCGGGGTTATCTCGAGGAAATTAACTTGAGACACCACAACTGCGACAAAGCTCAACCCAACCAAGATTCCGATCCAACGTGATCTGCACCCAGTCCTGTACGTAAATAGTGTTTGGCTGAAGATATACGAGCCGGTGAAGCCACCCAAGAGTCCAGATACAACTAAGAAGAAGTGTATTAGATGACTGCTGGTAGATCCTCACCAACAACATGATGACTTACAGTTCGATATGCCTACAGTCATGAGCTCATTGTTTGTGTCTAATGCCTGTCCCATGTCCATCGAAATAGCAGCGACATCCAGGCAGGATGAAAATGATACCACAAAAGTCATTCCTAACAATCAATTCAATGGATAAGAGACTAAGATATGATTGGCAGCTCATATGTAACATCAACACCCCAAACTTACCTAACCAAATCGGGATAAGTTCTTTACAGAGATGCCATTGAACTTTCTCAAAATCGACAAGATGGAAAAGAGCTGTGACTGGTACCGGCTGCGAAGTTTCGCCAACCCAGCCTCCTTTTCTTGCTTCTGCAATGCTCAACCCACTGACAAATAGTACAACGTAAAAGATCATTGGGATAACCACCATCGAAATTGGAAGCATTGCTTCATCTTGACACTTTCTTGCCACAGCAGTCAGTGCAATACCAGCCAATATACCAGGCATAGCAAGAATAAGTGCACGTTCGTCAAATAAGAGATACCAATCTGATGGCTTCATAATAGTATCGCTAATACATAGTGCAACACCGGCTTCCAGGCAGAAGTAACCAATGAACGCCAAATATCCTCCAACAACTACACACAGAGAGAATGAGTTTGAGACTAAATTCACACGTCAATCTTCACACTAAAATTACGCACCAGGAAGAGGCAAGTATGCAACAACGTCTGCCAGACGGAATTTCCCCATCAAAATCAAAACTGCCCCCAAACTAGCAGTAGCTAAGCCCAACAGAACAATCGTAGTTGACAATACTTCATCGGCAACACTATCCATATCCCCTCCACTTTCCTCCAAAATCTTGGTTGCAATCTTGTTGCTCATGGCGCTCAAAAAGATCAACCCAGCATCTTGTACTTGTCCAATACTAAACGGCAACGATGAAAACAGAGTGAAGCAACATTGATGGATGACTGAACTGAAAATAACCAGTTTGGACAGAGCGTTGATGTGCGGCTGGAAGATTGCATGACCGAAAATAACAGAGGCATATCCGTAGAGACATGGTAAACACATGATTGAATTGACGAATGCATAAATGACGTAGTACACGAAGCCTAGATTAAGAGTTTAGGATCAAGAAAGTTATGTTGACCTTTGAGTCTATTGGTAAAATGGTATGGTCACAAATATATGACTTACTTTCATTTTTATTCGCTTCATCACTAGTATTTTGATCATCTTGTACAGAAGTGTCTTGAAGCACAGGTGTATTCAAAGAAGGATCATATGCCTGAGGCAATGTTAACTCTTTCGAAGCTTTCATCTTGTCGCCAGGAGAAGAGAAGTTTCTCCTCAAAAGAGGACTGTTAAGCGTAGCTGGCATGGAAAGGCATTGTAACCTACGTTGCTCTTTTGAATCGGGTGATTCTGATTGAGATTGGGGTATGGAGTTACGAAAGGCATGAGGGCCGACGTCTAAGGCATCAAGAGTTGGATGGAGATGTATGTGATGTTGAGGTTGAGGGCTGCTTCGTTTGTCGCTGCCACCTCCACCTCCACCTCCACCTCCACCTCCAACGGAGCCGTAGGACTTCATCGTCATGGTTTTAGGTGTACTGCTGCGTGTAGATGTCGCTTCACTTGCTGGCTTATGCCGTCTGGATTTGTGATGGATGGGGATGGTGGGGTCACTACGTACATTTAAGAGCAAGTATCTCTCTATCTCTAGAGAGAGGGATGGGATGGGATCTGAAAATGGCGGGAAATGGATTCCTTTCAAGCTCCTTTTCCACAACATTATTCACATCACAACAGCATTCTCTTACGACAGGTACTTTGAGCTCAAAAGACGAAGAGAGAAAAGAGGAAGAGGAGAGGAGATAGGGAGAGGAAGGAAGGCCAACCTCTCTTCCATCTAACCTACATACCATGCCGCTGATCACGACAAGATCAAGATTCGACGTTCGAGTGGGATCTATGCACACACTGGAAGTCATCCTGCAAATCCGCTCCAGCGATTTGAACTGGTGGAATTCCAACTTGCATCACGAAAAACAACTGTACAAGCTTATCGGGCGTAGAATAATACCCGAAGAACTCAACGATGAAATCCTCGGCGATACGGATAGGTTGAAGACTGTAAGCGGTGAGATAGTCAAGAAAAAGAAAGTAGTTGTAGGCGAAGTTAATTTAAAGAAGCTGGCAGATAAAACAAAACCTGCACCTAAGAAGCGAGGAAAGCAAACTACAAAGGAGATGAAAATGCCACCAAAGAAGGCAAAGACCGAACAACTAATGAGCAAACAAAACACACTAGCCGCAAGTAACGAAGATACAGAATCCAAAGACAAACGACCGAAATTGCTACGTGAAACTGGTAAATGGGTAATGGGCAAGTCAATGCAAGCTTGCTATGTTATGGAAGATATTGATAGAACTGCGTCTTGCTCTATGGCTTTTAGACCAATGAAAAAAGTTGAAACGCAAGAAGACCAATCTGCAAATCTAGATCTGTCATCTCCAAAGAAAGAGTTAGATTCCGAAAAGTTGATACCACTTGCAACTTTTCGTTCATGGAACAAGTTATCTAAACGATTGAACGTATGGGTGTTCAAGTTCGATCCAGACGATCCCACGGACCTGAGTGTGTCTGAAGATGGCGGATTCCCGAGACCAGAATTGCTGCCTTTGTCTGACATATTTCGTCAGGTGTAGCACTTTATTGTACCACAGAAAGTTTATGACTAGTCAAAATGAAGTTCTCTTACTTAGGTATTATTCAATATCAAGACACGCAACACAAAGTTTCAATTTATCATTTTCATATTCTCTCCTCATTGCTTGTCAGGAGGCCCATCTTTCGTAGGATAAATAATATTATCATCTGCCAACGGATTCGCATGTATTGTAACACCCTGAATCACAGGTGGATTGACGGGCCTATGCTTATTCCTCTTCTTTGTTGCAGCCTCTCCCTCTATAGGTAATCTCTCCATCGCATCCAATACATCCCATCCGTCCAAAACTCTTCCAAACACAGTGTAAACATTGTTTAAATGGGCCTGTCGTTCATATGTGATGAAGAATTGTGATCTGTTGGTATTCATCCCAGTGTTGGCCATGGAAACTACTCCTCGTTTATCATGGACATTGTCTGGGTGGAACTCATCAGGGAATGCCCCACCCCATATTGATTCCCCTCCTTTGCCGGTGCCTGTGGGATCTCCACCTTGGATCATGAAGCCTTTCATGTTACGGTGGAAGACTGTGCCATCGTAGTAGCCGCTGGCGCAGAGAGCTAAGAAATTGAAGGCTGTTCGTTGGGCTGTGTCGCAGAATACCTCGATTTTGATGTTGCCCAGGGTTGTGTGGAGTGTTACAGACATGATTGGTGTCTCTGTCTTGCCAATGTCTCGCTTCCGTTTTGTAAAGAACTGTTGGCTTGCGAGGAGAGGAGAGTGATTTTCCACTTCATTTACAATTTTTGAAGGTAAATACCTAGCTATCAACTTTGAATAACCTGTAATTAAAGTAGAAACCACAGCAGAAAAAGGACGCACCACGCCACTCCAATACAGTGTTAATTAAGCTTGAAATGGTGGTGATAGAGGCGGCTGCCATAACAGCAGGGAGCATAGCAGCCTACAAAGGCGGCAAGGCAGCCGTAACTGCATCAGCGAAATCAATTAAGACAAAAATACACAGCCACAAGCAAGAAAAATCTAGAACCGAAACATTCAATTCGCGAAAAGAAGAACGGGCAGAACGATTTGCCAAGATTAATCAATATCGGGAGTCGATGCAGGATGTGAACAAGAGGGAGGGCGTGTTAAAAAGTTTTCAATGGGGAAGTAAGGAGGGGGGATCGAGTCGGGGTGCTGGTGCGGCGTCTACACGGTCTTCATTGGCTAGTGGACGGCCTGTATCATCATCTGCACCTTCTGGGAAGAAGCCATTTTCATCGAGAAAATCTTGGAGGTCTTGATGAATTTGATTGGGGCAGATAGATTAGATCTCTTCGGTCTTGTAGAGTATGTACGCACAACAAAGCAGATTCAGATATTTTCGAGAGATTTGCGTTGTACGTTGGATGAAGTCCAAGCCGAAGCTGGTAATGTACAATAATAATATTTGACTTTTGTTTTGGTCATGATGAGAATTGATTTGATGTCCTTTTGAAATGTACATTAACTAGGCTTTACCACACCGCAGAAACTACTTCTGGAGGATGGATAGAGGTCAGCTTCCAACATTATTTGGCACAACTACAATAATTTCACTTTTTGCAGTTGTCAACATTTACATACACCAAGATTTGAATGTTAAATCGACTCAGCGAGCACCTTGCTTGGAAGTGGAAGCCTTCACTGTAGCCTCGAAGCTTTCAGACAACTTCAAGACATCTGCTCGTAACTCAGCATCCCATCCATTCTCACCGTCGGGTATGTCACCAATAAACCTCTTCAATTCTTCTAGGGCTCGAGTCATCTTACGCACTACAGGCTTGAGAAGAATGCTTTGTGTTGCTGTATTCTCCAAATACAAGTTCATCTGTTTTGATACATTCTCGAGTTCTGCATCAAGAGATGAGATTGATTTTGAACACATTCCCTTGACAACAACTCCATTCATGAATGAAGCCTTGACCAGGACATCAGTTGAACCAGGATTCGAACCAACGGTATTCTTGCACTGATCGACTAGACCAGAAATGGGGCCCAAAAGTGATGCAGACGTGTGCTCGATAAAGTCATTACACGCAGACCTTAAACAGTCCTCCAAATCTCGCTTTGAATCTACTGAGGCTTCTTGGACAGACACTCCTTCACGGAGGAGTGTGATGAGGGCATTTTCTGTGCTCATGGAAAATAGACGGCGGTTTCGGTTGGCAAGGAATCGACTGACAGCCTTGCCAGCTTCACTGAAATCAAGTTGCCTTTCAACAGATCGAAGTTGGATGTCAAAAGGAGAAAGCTGCTCACGAAAAATCTAAATATCGATCAAAGAGTTCAAGAGTGAGAGACGTTGCACCAATCAATCGCAGTGCATTACATGCCAAGTACTCACCAGTAGATGCTTGACAAGAAACAAATCTGCATGGATCTGGCCACTCTTATTGCGAATGTGAATGCTTCCATCCTTGAGACTTTTGGTGCATGCCTGAACTGACTGTAAGGCTATATCCTCAAACACGCGTGGCTCCACAACGCGAAAGATTTTGGACAGTACACGAAGCACACTGCGCATGGAAGGGAACCATGATTCATATATTTTGAGCTGTGCCGCAACCGCATCTTCTAATGAAGAAGGTTTAGCATCGTCACTTGATTCAGTAGCGGCAGACGTCTCAGCGTTTTTCTCATCATCTTCGTCGTCAATGATGATGGCTGGCTTTGGCTTCTCTCCAAGCAATTTTCCAGGATAGTTCAAGTCAGCAGCGGTGGGCTTGAAACGGACTACTTCCTTGTGCATGGCGGCGTTCGCACAGTAAATAAGACGCTCCTGGGCATCTTGAATGACCCCAGAAATAGCTCGAGCAGCAGCAATGGTGGTAGAGGACGAGTTTGCAACTGATCTTTCTTCACGCAATACGCTGACAATTTGGCAGAGTACATCGAGGTCAAGTACCGACACAAGTCCTCTGCGGATTGTACGATGAAGAGCTGAACACAAAGCACCTAACATGCTTTGGAACTCAGCATCACGATAGGTTGCGTCCTCGGAGAGAACTTGAGATGCCAAAGTAGCTGCCGCAGGATAAGATGAAGTAGAACTAGTCCTCTTAAAGTCCTTTGTAACACTTGCATCTCCGCTGTCTTTCTCATCACCATCTTTATTGCCTTCTTTTTCTTCTTCGCCATCTTTTGTGTCCACAGCACCTTTTGAGGTCTTTCTACTAAATTGCCTCTTGTCAGAGTCACCAAAGAAATCCAAATACAACGCAGTCTCAACAGTACAAAGCCTAATCAAAAACACAGATGCCAACCTAGTCATGCCCACCAAACCATGCTTCTCTTTCAAAATATCCATATGACTCCTAATTGACATGGTCAACAAAGTCTCACGTGCACCACAATACGTGTTCCTGCAAAGTGTCAACAATTCCTCATAAGGAGTCGAAGCCACACCATTACTCCCCAAAACTTCCAATCTCTTCCTCACAATCCCAATCAAAGCGTTACTCCTCTTCGAAATACCATGAAACCTAGTATAAGCCAGCGAAGCCTCCAACTTATCCGCCCCAATAGGCACCTTCGGTATATTCAACGCATCACACACCTGAGTCGTAGTCTGAGTAATTCTATCAGCCAGACCCTCCCGTATCAATTCCAAAGCCGCATCTTGCAATGCACACGCTCGTCGATAATACTCCACACTTCCCGATGCACTGGGATCGAATTGCCATCGTCTCCCCTTGGAACTGGGCACACCATACTTGGCAACTCCGCCATTCTCACCAAAAAAGGCAATGGCTTCGTCAATTTCTTCTAATATACCCACGAACCGCTCATCGTCGACGTGGATTTTGGCTATACCCCGCACTGTCACTCGTCCACCCTGCTTGAAAAGCACACCCACCAATATACCGATACGGTCGACAGCATCGTAATGTTTGAGGGGCATACCAATCTCCTCAGCTCGACGTGTCAGCACCTGTTCTTCATGCTGTAATCTTTCTGCCGCGGCGGATAATTCACCACTGTGTCGTAACAAGTCGGCATGGCGTTGGGATACATCATTCGCTATGTTGAGGGATGCTCGTAATGCTAATTTGAGCGAGGCTGTGTGTTTGATGAGCTGTGATAGATTGTTGGTGGCCAGTATAGTTTGGTTGAGTGTTGCGGTGATGATGGGATCGGAGCAGGATATATTGGTGGTGATTTCCATGGTGGTTTGTTTGGGAGGACACATTGCAGTTGCTAAAGATATCACATGATCTTGTTCTTTGGATTCTTCGACGTAAGGACCGTGTGTTAGGGCGGCGATACGTGCCAATCTTGTGCGTTGTTCGGCAGATCGGGGTGCAAATGTTTCGTAGGATGGGGCAGCCGATGATCCTGTGGGCTTGGATGTTGATTTGGGAGTGGGCGCCGTTTTGGATTTGGATGCGGAAGCGGGGGTCTGATATCGCGAAGAGAGAGAGGATGACGATGGAGTTGTGTATGCCGTTCGAAGACGTGAGGAGGCGCTGCTTTGGCTTGGCGTTCCTAGAGAGGAGAGCTTTGGGGGCGGCGGTAGAGATGATGAGTTGGAGCTCATGTTGCTCTGAGGGGGGAGGAGCAGGACTCAGGAGGAGTGGAGGGAGGAGGCAGGGAGGAGAGAAAGCGCCGAATGCCGAATCGGTTTGTGTACTTCGTGAACTTTCATGGTATGTGAAAAAGTGATTTTTAGATGTGGCACTGTGGGTCACATTTCACTTTCACTTGTGACGCACGAACTCTCACAACCAATACTCATCGCTCATTACGCTCATCACTCGATGATCGATGAGCTCATGTCCACTTTTGTTCCTCAATCCAGAGATACAATCATAATCGCTCTCCCATTGTAAACAGTTGAATAACACACATCTATCTAACCAATCGACAAATACCTACACGATGAACCTGTCAAGCTTTTCCATCGCCCTTGCATCTCTCACAGGCAGCACTTCCGCCTTCACCCCATCATGTTCTCGCCACATCCTCACACTAAGAACTGCACCAACACCCCTCTACGGAATAATGGACGAAGTAAACTCCGACGCATTCAACCTATCAGATCTCCTCAAACAAGACGACCAAGGCCCCACCACCGACGAAATGGAAAAGGCCTACGAAATGTTCCTCGGTCAACTAGTTTTCTCGGCCAACGATCCACGTATTGACATCATGGACAATTACGATTTGTGCGTCGATCCCAAATGGTTATCTTGGCTAGATCGAAAGATTGCCAGTTGTCGCGATGTGGAAGAGAAGATGGCGCTAAAAGACTTGAATGATATGATATTAGATGTTAAGAAGAAGGTGGAGTTGTCGAAGGCGAAAGAAGAACGCGAGGCATTGGAGGCAGAAGAGGCGGAGCGCAATCGTATCGTTGCGGCGGAGGCGGAGATGGAAAGGGGTAAGGCCATGTCGGGGGCGGATTTGTTGAGGAAGGCTGCGGCTGTGGATACGGCTGGTGTGGATGCTGTTATCAAGGAGAATGCCATGGGAGAGAAGAAGACATTTTATGATACAGATTTGACTCCTGAAATCAGAATGAGTTATGAAGATATGTGTAAGAATGTCTTGCCTCCGTATAAGCCGGGTGATTCAGTAAGCTCCATCGTGTTCAAGTATTATGATCAGTTTGATGCTCAGTTTATCAAGGTGTTGAATGAGAGGGCATCAAATGGTGATGGTGATTCCCAGGCTGTTCTTGATGCTCTGTCAGTGGAGCAACAAAATCGCGTTGCTGCTGCCACCGAAGCTCTAAAGGAGGTGCTGTCCAAGGGGGATCCTATGCGCATGGAGGGTCATATTGTCAAGCTTGCCAAGGATGGTAGAATCGATGAACCATTCTTATTGCTACTAGAAGCTAATGCTGACCAGGCTCGTGCTGCTGGAGCCACTGGACCTGCGGAATTGATGCTGAAGTTAAAGAAGCGTGCTACTCAGGAGAAGGATAAGCAGGCTGCCAGTAAGGAGATTAAGTTGCTGAGACAGCTTCTTCGTGAGAATAATGCAAATGAGCGTGAGAAGATTTTGACGGAAGCATTCACTCCAAAAGCGAGTTTGATTGTAAGTGAATCCCTGTGAAAATCTTGACGACACAGTGATTTCTTCTCACTTTGTATTTCTTGTACGTAGGTTCCTGGAACACCTGCAAACGCAGCCAAAGCAATGGATGGCGAAGCACCGGATGAAGAGAAGCCAATGCCAGACGTCCCACCTCCAGATTTCATTAATGCATGCAAAGCTGTTTTGTTGAACTTTGGCAACCTTCAGATCGATGAAGAAAGAGGCGACTTATCTACACAAATCAAATTAATTGCATCGGAGGCTGAGGTTGTTGCCACGAGAATTTATGGAAAGGGAATGACTGCAAGGGAACAACAGGTAAGATTCCTTCTTTCAATTCTTATTTGCACGCATGTGTTGTATGAAACTGAATGCATTATTCTATGTCGCAGGACCGTGCATGGAAAGAGCAAACAACCTCAATCTTTGATTTGGAAACACTTGAGATTGAAGCTGAACGCAGAGGAGAATTTGCACCGTGGGCCAATCCTGATGCCACCGACGACATTTTGCCAGGATTCGGACCGGATGGCAAGATGCGCATTGGAGGGCAGTAATACAATACTAAAAGTAATAATCATTCTGTTGTTGTGTCAATGCATTGTTGTCATGTATTTTTACGCAATCAACTTTTGTTTTACGATACTTGGTACTGTATTTATGCTTCGATTTCCTCATCACATAATATTTTGTGGAGAAGAGAAAAATCATTCGAACTTGCCATCCCTGCACGCGACTTTATGCACCATAGTCCTTCTTTTGGCATTCTCTGCTGCAATCTTTTTTGTATCAATGTCAGATGTACGACATGTAAAACACCAAACACAAACCAATAAACAGAGATTACTCACATCTGACTAGCATACACCTTGAACAGAGTGCCATATTGGTCTCAAAAGTCTTTCTATTAACATTTGCAGGCTTTTTGCAGTGGTAGCATTTTCCATCATGAGGTGGGACTCAAACCTTCTCAAGATTATTGCGCTTTCTATAAATCTCGGTAGCATGATGCAATTGCCTATTTCGCAGCTTCAATGCTCTCGTATTGATATCCTCACACATAGCATCAGCTTCATCCTGCTTTTCTTTTACTACATTTTGAACGTCTACGCCCTGCATCATGGACTTGAACTTCCTTACACCGTCACTATCTCCGGGCATTATACCTTCACTAGCAAGATCAGCAAATGCTTGCATAACGCGTGACAACCTTCCCTTCTCTTGCCGGTCAGAATTCGATTTGGATAGTGCCAACATGGTGCCAACCTATCTTTGCAATCACTTGCGTGACCTTTTCTGTCTGCATTGAGGCATTTTGAAGAGCAGCACATGTAGGTGTAGGATTTGCAATAAATGCACATCTTGCAATTATCCATCAGATTCATAGGTACCTGCCCATTCTTGTGGTCCCAGAGCTGTAGAAAATACCATTTGTGACAATACGGCCTATTATTCATTATTCCAATAGAATCTAGCGGATGGTCTCACCCTGTCTCACCTTGCCACAATTAGCACATGCACTCGAAGGAGTGAGGGTAGGTGGGAAGCCGGCTCCTGGCGTACTATCTAATACTGTGCGATGAAACTTTTCAGGGTCGGTTAAAAAGGTATGAAAATCCATGCCGAAGATAGTGAAGAGAGAAGAGAGAGAGAGAAGAGAGAGAGAAGGGCTTGGAAGGGCTTAGAGCTTTGACTGGTTGTGTTGTGTGAGGTTGTGTGTTAGTGAAAGTTAGCTCAACTCGGATATGGGTACAACTATGTATGTTACATAATAATTACCTCTCATATTCACATGTTGAAAGTAAAGTAACAACTGCTCTTTGGGGTTGGGAAGTGTGAAGTTGTTAAGTTGCGTTGTTTTATTGGGAACATGATGGGGCCGCAGCACAAGCAAATGAATGGTCAGCGGCTCGGAGAAATCCTTAACAGCAATGCAGCTGAAAGTCTTCCGCAGAGCGGAGCCAAACCGTCATTATTCTCGGGAGCAAGAGGAATAAACAAACTCCTACTGCTGTTCCTTATCATTTCCCTCTGCATGAATGTTTTGCACATGAGGAGCATGCTGGATGGTCATGTTGCTGATCTGCAACATACTTTTTATGAATCATCTGCATTGGTTAAAGATTGTGCACCAATGGGGCCATCGTCAATCGGAGAGCCATCATCAGATGACCAAACTTTCGAGCCCATCCGTTTTATTGCTGTTGGAGGACCGTACCACACTGGGTCAACAGTAAGTGTTACTTTATTTGCATACCAATTGCAGGATACACAACGACCTAACATTATTTTGTTGTCAGAACATATGGTACTCTATCAATGCAAACATTGCGAACGGTGTTGCCAGATCAAGAAACATATCACTGGGGGTGTTTCCTGCTGGCTATCCACCGTGTGGGGTTCCATTATTTCAAAACTTCGACGTTGATATGGAACGATTAAGTGGGAATATGACAGGAATAATAGAACAAAATAAGGCGTTGTGGCCTGAATGGGGAACAATGTGGGACGATTGGATGACGAGAAATCCAAGAGCAAAGAACAAACCGCCTTACAAACATCTCGGAGCAATTGATAGTATTGCATCGGACATTAGAAATGAATTGCCTCCTCACAAAAGCAACAAATTTTACAGTTGGTGGAAGCACACCCCGGCGCAGCATCCAATGATAAACTGCTTCAGAAGTGATACACTCTATGTTATCATGGTGAGACACCCCGTTGCGTGGAAGAAAAGTACTTCGAAGACCCCTTACGGTGAGCTATTCCTTACATTACTATGTAGAGAGTTCAATACCCCACCATCTCAAACTATTGTATTTGTAGACTTAAAGTACGACAGACTCAAAAAAGTGTGGAGATTGGATAGAACATCAAAACCACGACGACTCCCTACATTTCAAATACAATTCAAATCTCTGTACCATGCCTGGGCATATTGGATGAATGGGTATCTTGGCTGGGAAAGCGTTGCAGCTCAGACAAATTGCTATGAACCTGGCTCGAACGAACCCGAGAATTGCCTAGGAGGTGAAAATAGTATACCTAGCAATAGACGGAATATGATATTAGTACGACAAGAGGATTACTCCTATGATCCACAGAAAGTTTTGGCCGAAATATTTCAATTTGCTACACGAGGAGCAATTGATGCAAAGAAAGATAAGCACTTGTTTGTTTTATCTGAAGAAAGAACAAAAGCTACCAACTATGCAGAAGAGATGGAGGTGAGTCTGGTGAAGATATGTGGCTTCAGTTGAACTTCGTTATGTTGTGCGCGACACTCATTTGGCATTTCTACTACTGTCACTTGTTGTCATGATTACAACATTAATAGCGAAAAATTGCTAGTGGTTACTTTGCAGCAACCGACTTGCCTAAGGACGCAACAAAGTTAATGGGAATATGTGAGCGCCTTGGCTACAGTTGTGACAAATCATCAGCAATTTTTCTTGAGTAGTAACCAAACCAATAGCATTGTGCTTTCAATGCAAGTTGAAAGCCAACTTAGATTTGTAGTAGAAAAACAAACCAATAGGATTGACGAAAGTAACCTTAGTTGTGATTCACGATATTATTATTTCACTCCGTCACTAAACTTTAAAAGTTCCATCCAAGAACATTCTATTTTGGAACTTTAATCACATAACGGAAAATTCCCATTGAAACTTATCGGACACAAGAAGTTCCAGCGCGTCGACACGACACTCTTGCGAAATTCCTCATGAAAGAACGAAGAGAGACAACCATGTTAAGGTGGATCAAGCGTCGTGCCAAAACAACACTAAGCTCTCCCTGCCAACCTCCTCCGTCGCTTCAACACTCTCTTCTATAACCGAACGTGTATTTGCCTGACTTGCCAACAAAGCAAATTCCCTCTCTCAAATTGCCTAACTCACAAGAGATGAGCAGCGTCCGCCACCAGGGCAAACCCCTCCTCCAACCAACATACAACTTCCGCGACGTTCCCACCGCGGCCCGAGGGCTTGCAGGCTCCACCATCTCCGAAGTACGGGAACGTCAGCATTTCGTCGACTCCATCGCCGAGCTCACCTTGCTCTGCAGCGAGGCCTCCCGTCGTCGCAAGAATCAGAGTGGGGATTCCAGCGAAAAGAAGAAGATCAGTTCCAAGCCTCTCAGTATCGAATACATATTTGATAGGATTGATACCGATGATCCAATGTGGGGATTTATGGTGAGGACCGATACTCCCATGTCGGCTACGGGGCGGCCTTCGTCACTCAAGGCCTCTCCGCAGTGGAGGAGGGGGATGCTTCAGGGTTTTATATCGGTGACTACATTTACCACTTGGAAGAGTTCGTTTCGATTTGATTCGTTGCATGAAGATGCGTATTCGTGGGATGATGTTCATTTGGATAGGGATATGAAGAGTGGAATACGAAAGTTTGATGAGGATGGAAGTTTGGCTGCGGAGTTGGAGAATACTGTTCATGGTGGTGATCCTTATGTGGAGGGGGTTGTGTATCCTAGGATTGCAGAGGTTTCTTTGTTGGGTGGATTGGGTTGTGGCAAGGTATGTACTGGGGTCGTGCACATAACTTGTATGCATTATGCATATATGATTAGGTTCTAACCATTGACTTGTTTTTTTAACTCAGACACTGCTGAAGCTGGTTATTGAAAGATTGGAGTGTCTCAAAGCAACATCCTCTCAAAACTACGATTATGTTGTCTTGCAGGCAACAGAAAACTCCATTCCTTTCTATGAATCAATGGGCTTTACTAGAGTAGGATGTATTCAGGGCAAAGCCCCATCTGCCACCGGCTATGCGTCCAGCCCTGTGAAAAAGTACGTAGTGCAGAAAGAATGGGAGAAGCCAGTTGATATTGCCAAGCAGTTTGGTGTTGATGTGTTGGATGTCGAGTTTCTTAACATTCCTGTTTGGGGTCCTACCTTCAAAAAGAATGTATGGCTGAAAAAGGGTACCCAAGTATTCATTCCATTGACCAACGAAAAAGACGCAAATACTGCCAAGAACGCTCCGATTAAATGGTACACTGCCAAGGAGGACGAGACTCCACGAGGTATTGCCATGAAGCACAAGCTGAAGTATGCTGATTTCATAGCAGCTAACCAACGAAGGTATCCTGAGCTTGTAGGAAATTCGAGATTAAAGGAAGGCACTCGTATCCAGATTTCGAGGTTTGATATCGATGATAGTGATTACATGCCATATCCACACTGGACATTCCCAGATGACGAGTTGGATGAAGAGAGTAATGAGCCCAGCTACATGATGGCTTTGAAGCTGAACAGAAAATTTGGCAAGGCTGCTGATGACACACCTGTTGAAGAATCTCTCGAGGTTGAAATTGAGCCGTATTCGCCCGAATCCTGTGGCGTGAAGGATGTTCTTGTTGAACCCAAAGTTAGCCAAATCCACACCAACAAACAAAAGAGCGTTGTCGTCAAAGAACCGAAGAAACCGAAGCGTCCACAAACTGCCTTCTTGCTTTTCAGCAATCACGTTAGGACTACCAGGAAATCCAAATTTGCTGGCAAATCTTTCAGTGATAGTAACAAACTCATTAGTGAAATGTGGCGCAATGCGTCGGAAAAAGAAAAGGCTCCCTTCTATGAACAATTTGAAGAATCAAAACCAGCATACACCGAGGCTCTCCAACGTTATGAGCAAGAAATGAAATCATTTCGCTTGAAAAACCCTCAGTCGTCTGGTCTAGGTGCAGAAGTCGACACTTCTCTGTTGGAACAAGTTGTGAGGCTCAAGTCTACCGATGGCATTCCAGGCTACGCCTCCAAGTATGAGTACTTTTACGTTCTTACATTCATCCCCGACTTAATGTGGGTTCACCTTATTCCAATGAGAAAGGTTGGCGTGTTTGACGAGAAGCATCCCACATGTGCCGGTAGACCGATTTGGATGATTGTTAGTGAGGAGGAAGGAAAGGAATTTGACACGAGTTCTGCCATTTGCAAGGTTGTTTCGTCTCGTACTCTTAAAAATTCGGCTGATGCAGATGAAGAGCAGTGGGATATCTGTGACGACAAACCACCACTTGCCCCAATATTCGCTCCGAGGAAATCAACGCAAAACTTGAGGCCTACCGCCACAAAACCTGAATTGTCAGCAGCAAAAACTCCCAAAGCTGGCAAACGGGGAACTACATCACAGACTCCAGCGCCTTCCAAGCAACAGAAGAAAACGCCGTCCACCGCATCTAGCAAAAAGAAGCCCCAATCACCTGCGGCCACAACTCCCAAAACATCTGCGAAGACTGATACCCGAAAACGCAAGCGTTCTCCTACCAAAACACCCAAAGCCAGCCCTGCTAGGTGGCCAAAACGTTCTACAAAAACGGCCCAGTCAACTAAATCTCTTTTTGCAACGAAAGTGAAGGCAGGTACTTGTGCCGTAAAAGTGCGATTGTCTGGCCAAGTTTACAACACTCTACAATCTTTGGAAGATGTGGAGTTAAACGCTCGCAGCGTAGTGAACCCAAGCATTAAAGCAATCAAATCCGGCGCGTGCAGCTTGAAAGTGAGGGCTGCTGGTGAGATTGTAGATCCTTTAGTGGAGGAGAAGGTGAGGGTCAAGGCAAGCCCAACAGCACCTTTGCATAAGTCAGAAAGGAAGCTTGCACCGATCTTTATGAAAAAGTACACAAGGAGTGTAGCCAAGGCTAGCTCTTCACCCAACTCCCCTCGCCGTGACTCGAGAGATCGTAGCCCTCTCCGCAGCCCTCGAAACAAAAAAGTCAATACCCCCCGCCGGAGTCCTCGGGTGCAAAGAAACATCAATACACCAGAAACTCAAGATGCTCTGTCAGTAGTAGTATCTGATGACGGTTCGTCTCAAGAGGCTTACATGGCTCGTAGGAAGAGAGTAAGGACTCAGTAGGATCTTCAGTCTAATGCCGTTTAAGCAAATAAAGGCAAGGTTACATTTTTTATGTTTGACATCATCACATTGTTGCAATTGACAACCTCCAAGAGCTCTGGCCAACACTGTCTGAGATTGCAAATGCTGGAATGCAAAACCCTGGTTTGTTTAGGAAAGTTGGTGATCACGGAAATCGATTGGACAATCTCAAACCATTCAAACCGCAAGAGCTTTCAAATGCAATATGGCTTATGCTAGCAGTCCATTATTTTCTTCTATTTTATACTCTAAAGTAGAATATGACAAAATATGGGCCATCGGAATGATAAAGGGATCATAAGACTAAGATACTAGCCTACAGTCACCCTTGACTCATCACCCCTTTAGTTGTAA
>JALLPI010000469.1:0-19385 GCA_036939935.1 Cyclotella atomus | reverse complement strand
AAGTAATTTTTGTTAGTCGATTTTACTAGGTCAGGTCTTAAAGAACGGAATGGTATGGGGTTCAAGTTTTAACCTACAGAAAAACCATTATCTCTCTAGTTTAACGGGCCGCTAATCTATTCTCTCTGTAGAAACTACACAGAATAGCCGCAACAGATCTAACTCACCCGCACCAACAGCCACAAGCTACCAAGATCCTCCTCCAGCCCGCCAAGAAGACGATCCACCATCCACCATCCACCATCCACCACATAATACAGATACACAACACTAACACATACAGCGGCTAGGCTGGGCTGCCACTTTAAACTTTTCTCTTGAATCACCACAAAAGCCCCAACAACCAACAACCAATCCACCAGCCACATACGATACACTGCCTCCTGCCTCCACTCAACAACTAACAGCACCTCGCTTGGAGTGTTCGAGAGAGGCGGAGCTCCTTTCTAATCGATTGATCTTGAGCCAATCCATGAAGCTACCAATTTCATCTCCCCGCCAGAGGAGGCAGCCCGTCTCCCCGGGGAACGACATACACATCGGATACGCTAACGGAAACGACGACGACAAATCCAAATCCAAAAGGTACAACAACAAGAAGAAGAAGAACGTAGGACTTGGCTGCACCAAACTCCTAAAAGCAGTCAAAAGTCGCATCAATGCCCACATTCTCCAATTCATAATCCTCACAGCCATCCTCCTCGCGGTGATTTACCACCTCACTCGATTCAAAGTCAAGCAATCCGACATTGAAATCTCCATCATCCTCCTAACCTACAACAAGCACAAAAAACTAGCCGACCTCCTCCCCACCGTTCTCTTCCAACGTCCATTCAACTTTGAGATTATCCTCGTCGACAACGGCTGCTTCGACGAAACGCAAAATGTCCTAAAGGAATATCTCTTCAACCAGAACATCGTGCCCTATAAATATCTCCAGCTGTGCCATAACCCCGGATATGCCGCGGGTAATAATGCCGGAGTTCAATTGGCTGCACCTACCTCGACGCATCTCCTCTTCTTAAATGATGATATCGTCATGTCCCGATCCACCTTTATCCATTATCTGTTGACACTCCAAAAGGCCAAGGAAACCTCCTCAGCAGTGGGGTGTAAGCTTCTCAATGCCAAAGGAGATGAATTGATCGAGGCTGGGTCCATCATCTGGGAGGATTCCAGTGCGGCCGGATATGGAAGGGGAAGGCATGATATCGACGCACCGGAATTTTCATTCCCAAGGCCTGTGGATTATGTATCGGGAGCGTGCCTCCTCATCAAGAAGGATGTGTTTAACGACTACGGTGGATTCGATGGGGCGAATTTCCCCAATTATTACGAGGATACCGATCTGCAGCTTCACGTGCAGCATGATTTGGGGAGTGAGGTTTGGTACCAGCCCAAGTCGGTGGCGTTGCATGCCGAGCATGGATCGTTTGGGAATGAGAAGAGCGAGAGGATGATGCAGGAGGGTGCCAAGCGTTTTGCCAAGAAGTGGGGGAGTTTTTTGAAGGGGAATCATGTCAAGCCTCCGTTTGAGTTGGATGAGCATGCACAGGGTTTTGAGTTTTTCAAGGCGTCCGACCTAAGGGTGAGGGATCGGGAAAAGGCCAAGATTTTGTATATTGATGATAAGACGCCCAATCATGCCAAGGGATCTGGATACGGACGATCCTTCGATAATCTATCCATGCTTGCGGAACTCGGTCATCGTGTGACCTTGATCACGTGGCTTCCCCGTGAGGGATGGTGCGACGACGAATGCGTCGATGAAATCACCGCATTGGGAGTCGAATACGTCGACAAGGGCAAGTGGAGCGAGCTCGTTCAATCTCGCATTGGCTACTACGACATTGTTATCGTCAGCCGTCCCTCCACCTTCCAGGCCACCTACAAGGAATGGCAGGACTTTTACAAGCAAAGCTCCTTCTCGCTTGTGTACGATGCAGAAGCTCTTTGGTTCCGTCGCAGTGAATCGCAGCACAAGGTGGTCCAGACCCAGGGCATTCCTTTCCCTTCGTACGATCCCGAGACCAAACCCGAAGTGATTGACCTCCTGTTGAAATCTGATCAACTCAAAGAGTTGGCTTTGGTGAAAATGGCAGATACTGTCGTGACAGTCTCTAATGGAGAATTGAATCAGCTTAATAGGCTCTTACCCAAAGGCAATTATGACATTGAGGTGATCGGGCACGTTATGACTCCTGCAAAGAACACAGAGGATACAGGGAATTTCAAGAAGCGCAAAGGGATTTTATTCCTAGCGTCTTTTAGCAACGAAATGTTTTACAATGGTGATGCTATTTGGCATTTTTTGAAGTATACCTACAAGTATTTTGTTGAGGAGGTCAAGAAGCCTACACCTCTCGCTATTGCCGGAAGAGGTGTGTTCTTGTATATCTTGAGTGAACTGCATATAGCAACATTCTGAGGCTCACCATCTGGATTGTTCTTGTGTCATATTTAACAGGCATTCCTTCGGAGCTCAAGGATTTGGTCAAAGGTAAGAACTTCTATCTTCAGTCAACTCGACTTTAATTTGATACTGCAGCTCATCTCTCGCTTCCCCTCTAAACTATCTTGCATCAAAGGCAATAGAAAAATGAGTAAGTACGTGACATTCCTAGGTAAGTTGATAGTACTTATTCTTCGTTTCACCCCCTCATTTGCAACTCCATTAACGCTACTTGATTCTGGGCACATTCTAGAATCACCGCCAACGTTGGATAAGTTGTTCGAAAGCACCAAAATGTTCATTGCACCGCATTTGTATGGAGCGGGAATCCAGTATAAAGTGAGTGCAAATACAATGTAAAAGTCCATTGCCTTTGATGGCAGAACGTGCTTACATCGAACCTAATACAGATCAGCGAAGCCCTATCACGCGGGATACCGGTGGTAATGTCAAAATTCTCGAGCGATAGCTTTGGTAACGGTGTCCCTGGTTGTATTGGAACAGACAGCGCTTCATATCAAAAGTGTATTCTTGAACTTGATAAGAATAGAACCAAATGGGAAGAAGTCCGCGCCCAGAGTATTGATTACATCCAACGCACCCACAATCGCGAACAAGCCATGCGTACTTGGACGAGAATCATTGATAAGAACATGGAGGGCAAATTACTTTTGGGTCATTCGATTCTCAACAGTACCAAAGAATGCGACGAAGGCGAGGATTTGTACCGCCGTTCGGACAGCGCTATCGACAATGCCATAAAGACTGGCGTCTTTAAGAGCGGCTTTGACCATTGGACTCAGTTCGGCAAAAGTGAGGGTAGGACGTACTACTGCAATTCAAACGGAAAATTTCACAATCTCCTGCGCAATGAGATTCCTCTCCCAAACAGGAAATGTGATGAAGGCGAGGAAATTTATCTCGGTGCCTACCCAGATATTGTAGGTGCAATAAAGATGGGCTATTTTGATAGTGGCTTTCACCATTGGGATTTGCACGGTAAACGGGAGGGTAGAAGTTATTACTGCAAGTACGTGTTCGAAGAGGCTTCTGAAGATGGTAGGTGTTTGTTTTATCCATTGACGCGATACTCTAAGACAGGACTAATATTGCAATACTTGGTTGACTGCAGCTGTGGCCAAACGTGCCGAAGAGAAGGCTGCCGCGGCTGCTAAGAGGGAGGAGGAAGCCAGGGCTGCAGAGGAGAAAGCTGCGGCTGAGAAGGTGTGTATCGCGTTTAGTATGATTACAGCTTAACCAACTGAGAATCTCAACAAAAAAATGTCATCTCTTGACTTCAGGCCGCTGCCGCCGCCGCTCAGCAAGCAGCAGAGGAGAAAGCTGCAGCAGAGAAGAAGGCTGCCGACGAGAAGGTGAGTCGTTACAACTATTCTCAATATTGAATGCATTCGATGTTTAACAGAACGCCTGTACTTGTACCACATTTGTAGGCTGCTGCCGAGAAGGTAAGTCATTGTATCTTTCGTTAGTAAGGTATAACATTCGATTCTTGTCTGAACGACTCTCTTCTTTACAGGCCGCGGCAGAGCAGGTTAAAGCGGAGGTGAAGGCCGCCGAAGTGGAGGTAAGTCATCACACCTTCACCCAATATGATAATTACTCGAGCTTATCTGATAGAGTGTCTTGTGTCTCAATGATCAGGCTGCGGCAGAGGTTAAGACTGGTGTCGTCCCTAACCCATTACAGACTGCGGCAGAGAAGACCGATGTGGAGAAAGCGGCAGAGACAGCCGCCGTTGCCAAGGTTGAGATAGCGGCAGAGACAGCCGCCGTTCCCAAGGTCTAGGGTGGTAGGTGGCAAAAATTATTAGCTTTATCTTACTCATGCATGGAGCGGCGTTTATGTCATCTCTTAAAAGCGCTGCACTGTATAAGCAAATCGTCGCAAACCTGTATATAGGAGAGCCCTGTGGGCCTGATTTAGAATATTATGATAAGAGTTGTTTGTACTTTGAACTGCCGTGTAGAATCCAAGTATTATGCGAAGAACCGTCTTCTTGCAATAAAACTAGATGTGCAAGATCACATAAACTCGTCATCTTCGTCATCGTCTAGTATTGGGGCTGTTCCATCTAGACCTAGAGATTCATACAAATCTTGAGATCGCTTCTGATATCTCTGAACACGTTTCACGCTACGGCCACTCGATTTCACAGCAGTTTGCAGAGGGTGCACAAGCCCAGAGTTGATTGCTTCCAATATGTTTTCACACATAACTTGGGTGATTCCACCTGCACTGATTTCTTTCGGGCTCTGTGCAGTATTTCCCTTAGTTTTTTTCATTGAAGAGGGTGTTACTATTCGAGAGAATCCCATCCTTCTGGCCTCATTAACACGCTTTTCCAAAGCTTGAACAGGCCGGAGCTCGCCCAACAACCCGATCTCGCCGACAAATGCAGTATCAGATCTCACTGGAATACCAACAAGACTACTAACAATAGCCATAACGACCGAAAGGTCCGAACCGCCACTGTTTTTTGACCCCTGTCCCAATTGCAAGCCACCCACTACATTGACAAATACATCTTGACGATGAAATGACAATCCATATCGCTTCTGAAGAACAGCCAAGATGAGCAACAACCGCGAATTGGAGATTCCGTTAACCACTCGGCGCCCAGTGTAGCCGCCAGTTCCTGGACTGAATGACACCAATGCCTGAACTTCAACAGTCATCGATCGAACGCCTTCAAGTACTACGGAAATTGCACAGCCTTCCACATCAGCACCTTCTTGCCTTGTTGCTAGAAATAGCGAAGATGGATCCGACACAGGGACTAGTCGTCCATCTTGCCCACTGTCCATTTGGTACACGCCAACTTCATCTGAGCTTCCAAACCTATTCTTTGCGGCCCTCAAGATGCGCAGCGATGACAACCCTCCATCGCCTGCTACCTCACTTCCACTTTCGAGATACAATACACAGTCTACCATGTGTTCCACTGTCCGAGGCCCAGCTACATCACCGCTTTTTGTCACATGTCCCACAAGCATGACTGGTACGCCTGTTGACTTTGCAAGCCGTAGAAATAGACCCACACATTCTCTCACTTGCGTAATACCTCCTGCTGCCGAAGATCCGCCGGCATCACAGATCATTGTTTGTATACTATCAATAATGACCAATGATGGAGGCCTAGACAATGGTGGTTTCTCACTATTGTTATTTTCAGCCTCTTCCAGAAATGATGGGTTTTCGTGCATTGAATTCACAACCGTATCTGCGATTATATCAGCATCTGTTTCGCACCACAACAGCAGCTCGGGATCTTCAATGCCCAATCTCAAGGCCCGGGAGGCTATTTGGTTTGCATTTTCCTCTCCCGAGACGTATACTACCGGTCCTCCAGTTTGTTTCTGTCGATCTGCGCCAATATTATTTTCAGATGACTTGGGAGGTCCCATCCCTATTCCTTGGGATCGAACCGAGCGTTCTGCCAAGGTTGCAAGACTCCCAGCCACCTGAAGCAAAAGCGTGGATTTACCCACGCCAGGGTCCCCACCTACCAAGGTGATCGAACCTGGCATGATACCTCCTCCCAATACTGCATTAATCTCAGCATCGAAAGGAACTTGTGTTCGTTCTTCTCTAGAACCTTTGCGATATTCATCCTTCCAACTGTTTCCAGTACCGTCCGCAGCGGGCAAAATATCCTGATACACATCAGTCAGTCTTACAGGACCTTCTCCTACAGTATCATATGCATCTGTGCCATCCAACCAAGAAGAGCCTTTTTGAAATGCATTTGCCTTTATCTTCGGTCGAATGCCCTCAGCACCATCACTTGACAGAAAAGTCGACTTTTTCTTTGTCGTAAATTGCTCGATTGTGTTCCATTCTTGACAAGTCCCGCATCTACCTCTCCACTGCAGATATTGCGCATTGCAATTTGTGCATGCAAAAGTTGTGGTTGTATCCTTGCTCCCTCTTTTAGATCCAATAGGTTGTCGTAGACGAGGTGCAGATTTAGGTTTGGATTTTACCACTCTGGGCATGGATGTCGTGTCTCCGTTGGCATTTTGGCTTTGCTCGAGTTTGTAACGGAATTCTTCGGGTGATAATGTGAACTCTGCGGGATCTTCATCGTCTTTGTCTTCGTCGTCGATGTAGTAGTCATCTTCGTTTCTTTGTTGAAATGCAGGTAGTACTGAAGATGGCGGTGCCGCAACTAAGTGCTGCTTTGATACGATTGAGGCTGGTAATGCAAACGAATCCACATGGCCTTGGAGCAGGGACAAGAATAGTAGAATCATCAGTGGTTCTGATGGCTGTGCACAAGTCGAGAGATGGGAGGGGTGAGCAGATCTGTATCTACCTGTATGTGGAGCGGGATTTTTTCTGATGGTAAAGATATGCATGCTTTTTTCAGGCACACAATCAGGATCTAAAATATGCTATTGAGTTTTAAAGGTTAGACTTGAAAGCATGGACAGAAAAAAGAGTAGATAGCTTCAGCCAGCGCGGAAACGATGGGCTCTATCCTCGCGATCTCACTGCTTGAGGTTAGCGGTAACAAGTAACAAGCCACCCTCGTGTCCTTCGGTGACGTATGACATCCAAGATGTTTGCCCGCTACTACCGTGCCCGTCACGGTGGCGGCGACAGCAACCATGCTCAAAAAGCTGATAAAGCGAAGAAAAAGATGAAGCCTGATCCAATGAAGAAGTTCAAATGCCAGCCGGCGCCCGCAGACAAGAAGAAGCGCAAGAGTTCTCATGACACCGACGACGAGCAGGTGAAGGTACAGCCTCCAAGTAAGAAAGCCAAATCAGCCGAGCCACCGGTGAAGGATGAAGTCAGATTCTGCCGGGGGGTGCCATAACACCCAAGCTGCAAAGTCGATTCAACATCAACATTATCAACAGCTGCATCTTCAATCATCATCATCTCACAACACAAGGCTCGAAAATAAATGGTTGAGCCGATACCACCAACTTGTTGAATTTAGAAGAAGCAATGGCCATTGCAAGGTACCCTTAAATACAAGCACAACAAGACATTGTCCGCATGGGTTCAAATTCAGCGTGCACACTACAAACGAGGAACACTTTCGAATGATAGGGGGAAAATGCTGCAAGACCTTGGTTTTGAGTGGCAAGTGAAACATCCAAACTGGATGAACAAGTACAAAGAATTAATTGACTAAGTCAACACATGGCCGTTGCAAGGTGCCTTAAATGATCAGCGGAAAATGTTTAAACAGGGATATCTTTCAAAAGAACGCATCGAAATGCTGAAAGAGATTGGTTTTGAATGGCAAGTGAAACATCCAAACTGGATGGGCAGGTACCAAGAATTAATCGACTTTAAATCAACACACGGCCATTGCAGGGTACCTTACAAATACAAAGACAACTAGACATTTGGTCGGTGGGTTCATGATCAGCGGAAATCGTTCAAACAGGGAAATCTTTCGAAAGAACGCATTGAAATGCTGAAAGAGATTGGTTTTGCCTAGGAAATGGCAGAGAAAGCCGTGGGCAGCAGTTTGTTCAGTGTACTACTCGAGCTTGCAAGCTCTAGAGAAGACACTTGATCGGAACCCAAACTTAATTGTATAATGCATGTTCATGTAATAACGGAGAGACATCATTTTGTTAAACAGTTGTTATATCAAATACCCAGTACGATATGTAGTTGTACAGTTGGGCAGGGGTTTTGAAATCTCTTCTTTTAGACTACTCAAGGTTGAAACTAGCATTTTATGGAATGGTTTCTCCGATCTCTGTTGAATTGGGAAGTCGAAAGGAGACATCAGAGAGAATGTGTAAGAAATAACAATGAAAACTCGTGCTCGTAAGATGATAGCACTTATGTTGTACATACCTCCTTCACCAAACCAATCCTTTCCAACACGATTTGATGAAAAGATCGGGAGCCTATTTCTCATGTGCACTCGCTGCGCGGAGAGTATATGATCAAATCAGTATCATTGTTGACCTATCATGCATAACTGGAATTAAATTCATTTGTGCAACAACATTTACTCACGTCGATCTCCCACATTATCTTCTCTGGTAATGGCTCACTTTTGGTAAAGTAATCAATTGATTCTTGCAGCTGCTTCATATCTGTATGACCAACAAGACTAGTAGTCACCATAGATCGTTGCCTGCACCATCGTAGGCTCAACTCTGTCAATGGCATACCGGCACTCTTTGCAATTTTGCTATACTCTTTAATGGCATCCTGAGCAGCATCTGTTCGATATCTGTAAAGTGTTCTACCCCAACTGTAGTCGTCGTGACGTCCTCTGGGATTTTCCAATGCCTCAATACCCTTTGCTTTGTCGGTATTATCAACTGCTGCGAGTCTGTCAATGTATTTTCCAGTTAGCATGCCTCCAGCCAGTGTATTATATGCCATGAATCCAACTGAGTTGTATTTTGTAAAGATTGCAATTTGTTAGATTTGGTTATAACTGAAACTCAGTACGAACTAACACCCTTACCATTTTCATTGAAAGGAGATGCAGCTTCAGCTACGCCATTTTCCTCACTCTATTTTGATAGCAAACGAATGATAAGATTTGGATTCAATATATAACCACGATGGAACTTGCATAATCAACCACACGTACCTTACGATCAATCAATGAAAAATCACCCTGAATCGAACAAGGAGGAGTAACACCCAACCCCTTGGCAGTTCTCGTACACGCAGTCAACCCATACGCATTATCATTACAAAGTCCCCAGCCGCGAATCTTGCCGTCATCAATCAAATCTTGCATAGCGAGGCATAACTCCTCAAAGGAGGTGGGGCCACCCATTCCTCGCCAGTATGGTGATTTGTCATTTTCAATGTTGTATGCTAGGGATTGACCCCAGTTGGATTGCGGTGAGTAACGTGCTGGCCAGTGTAGCTGAAATATTTGTATGGCAATGCATTACGTTTTGGAGCAATATATCATTAGCTAAGTATGGGCACTGCATTCCAAGCAATCTACAACAAACTCAATGCGCAATATCTACTCACCTGATAAACATCAATGTAATCTGTACCAAGTCTTTTCAAACTGCCAGCACAATCCTTTTTAATGTTCTTTGGTGTAACATTCCTTTATTTCCGTAAACAGAGAAAGGCAATCCACACATTAAACTCACATTCAGTGAAACAAATGCCAATTTTCACAAAGTGATCTAACAAAACTCACCGCCCACCGGTAATCTTGCTGGCAACAACAACCTTTCTTCTACCCTCACCCTTCTCCAACCCCCGACTCTTCATCCATTCACCGATGACCAGTTCGGAATCACCCTCGTTGGCAATCTTTCCATCAGAAGGGATGGGATACTGCTCCGCAGTATCAATGAGGTTCACACCGTGTTTTAAGATGGCTGTATCCATGAATTGGAATACTTGGTCTTTGTTTGGAGCGTTATAATCTGCTGATACCCTGTATATACAATACACACAAGACATGTTTTAGACAAGCTTGTGCATTCCTAGTTGGTACAAATGAATCTACTACAAAGACCACATTATAACTAAACATGTACGTGTTCGATTCTTACCAACGTTGAGTACCCAAACCCAATTCACTCACCAAAATATCACTCCCGCCCAACCTTCGTAACTTCATCCCATTCACACTCTTGATTACCTCATTGGTCGGTCCTTTCCCGGCGTTGATAGTCCCTCCGATTGATGCATTTGCGATTGAATCATCATTATTACCGAAAAAGTTGAAGAAATTGCCAGAGGCCATCATGGTCATTAGAGATCGTCGTTTTTTGCTAGACAAGCAGTCTTCGTTGTGATGGGTGGCGAATAGGTTGGTGGAGGTGTGATGGGATAGGAGGTGGGTTGATGGAGGTGTTTGGAATGCTACTGCTGCGGATGTGGTGGCCAGTGTGGCCAGTAGTATTGGGATCCTCATGGTGAAGGCATTCAGTGCAAGTGATGTCGATAAGCGGTGATTTCACGTACCATTTTATAAATTCCATGTAGAGGAGACTAAAAGCTTCTAAACGTGATATCACTAGTGATTTCACAAAATAGCGGCTGCACCGAAACATAGTGAAAGCAATCATCAATCAAAATGGCAGATGCACCAGAAGCAAGAGCGGACACCCCCTCCCCCGTCCCAATGTCCGACGACGAAGAAGAAGCCGAAGAAGAATTCGAAGACGAAGAAGAAGAAGACGACGAATCCACCCACGCCGAAGAACCAGAGCCCACATCGACCCGCTCATCCACCCGCAAACCCCGAGACTACCGCCACCTCCGAATCAAATCTACCCCCACCCTCCCCCTCCAATCCGATCCCACCATCTCCTCCTCCTATCGCCCCATCGGCCACCTAGCCCACTGGTCTTTGTCGTCCTCCAAACCCGGCAACTCCGTCGATGCACTCCGCGACAACTCCTTCGAAACCTACTGGCAATCCGACGGCCTTCAACCTCATTACATCAACATTCAATTCCCCCGGCGCCAATCCGTCTCTGCTATTGCTTTGTATATGGATTTTGGTCTAGATGAGAGTTATACACCGCGTAAAATGAAGATTAAAGTGGGGAATACATTTCACAATTTGGAAGAAGTACGACATGTTGAGGTGAAGGAACCGTGTGGATGGTGCGTTATTCCATTGTGGAGGAAATGGGGTGAGGATGTTTTGGATTCGATATTGGATCCGGATGGGATTGATAATAGTGATGATGAGGAGTTAGATGATAATGACGGGATGAGGAGAAAGAAGCATCATGTACCGATTTGGAAGCGGAAACCGTTGAGGACACATTTTGTACAGATTGGTGTTATGAGTATGCATCAGAATGGGAGGGATACGCATATAAGGCAGGTTAAGGTTTTCGGACCGAGGGATAATGATGGGAATAATGGGGGTATTGTTGGATCGTCTTGTCGGGGTTTGGTTGTGCCAAGAAGGGGCGGGAATACTACGGCTGGATCGTTGAGGGTTGGAGCTAATAACAGTGGAGGTGGGGCTGCAGAGATGATGATTGGTAATGGGAGGTTGAGTATGCCTTCGTTTCAGAGTGTTGGAATGTCTCAATTTTCATTTATACGATGAGAGAGAGAGAATAGGAAATAAATGCTACTTCACTCATAAGCTATGCCAGTGCTTTGTACCTTTAAATACTTTTTTCTCTAGTAGTGATGCAAGGTACAATACTAGAGATAGGTTCTACGACAAAAAGCAGGTTTCGACTTTACAGTCTAGCCTAAATCTTGCATCATTGAATCAACCGCCTCCTTTTGCACCTTCTTCTCAAATTTTTTAAGCGTCTCTTTATGCTTTTTGCTCTTGATATGATTGTCGAATTGCTTTTCGCTTTTGAAGTCTTTTCGGCAGCATTCACATCGCCATGAATCTGGTTCCGACTCTTCCTCACTGCTGCACTCATTTTCAGATGAAACTGTATCTGGTTCTAGCGTATTATTGTTTTGAGTTTGGCCACTTATTGCTTCGGGGGTTGTTGCGTCGAGTGCACTGACATCATTGTCATTGTTATCATTATCCTGTTGACCATTGACTGAATCAGTTGAGGAATCTGCTACCCCTCCGGCCTGCTCGCAATCAAACTCCTCATCACTCGAGTACACTTGTCTATTCTTTTTTCCCTTGTTTCGCTTTCCTTTCTTCTTGTTACGACCGCGCTTGCCACTATAGTCTTCGTCGCTGTCCAAATCAGCAAGGCGTATTCTTCCTGCGTCGAGATCAGCTGCTTCTTGCTCACGCATATTTTGTTCAGCTTGGGCTAGCCATTTCTAACATGCACGGGGATGGCAGAGTTATACAATATGCATTGAAATTCTGAAATCCTCAAGTCAAGCTTACCTCTTTAGCTGCTGCAACCTCTTCCTTCCTTATTGCCGCCTCTTTCTTCTTTGCAGCCTCCTTTTTGTGTTGTTCTTGTGCTGTCATCTCTTTCTGTTTTGTCACCCTCGGATCTCTCCGCTTAACAAACCGAACCAAGGCACAAACTTCATCAACACGTTCCTTCTTTGCCACCTTCCTCTTCTTTTTGTTATCATCTTCCATCAATCGACGTATTCTCCTATTAGGAGCTTCTCTCAAATCATCTAAATGATACACGTCTTCCCATGCAAATGATAGGCAACTTGTGAATGACTCCCATGCTGAATAGAACGAAGACACTTCACTCCATTCGCTTCTTGAACTGCCAAGTGTTACTTCCGCTAAATGATAATTGCTCATTTGTGTAAAGTCGATGCCACCTTCAGACACGAATCCATTCTTTTCACCCTCGAATATCCCAGTAAAAACCATATTATACACTCCGAAGAAAGAATTTTCGTCGTCACCGTACCCATCATAACAGCCTGCAAACTGAAAGTTCATCACGTCGAACAAAAACGAGCCGTCATCTCCTCCACCGCCGGCGGCAACGCCTCCACGCAATATCATCTCACGATGTTCATCGTACCATCGTCTCTCAACTGGATCGCTGAGACATTCATAGGCTGCCTGGATAAGCTTAAACTCTGCTGCACTCGCATGCTGTTCCTCTTCTGATTTGTTGACGTTTTTATCGGGGTGATGTTGCAATGCCAGGCGACGATGGGCCTTCTTGATTGTAGCGGCGTCAGCATCGCGCGGAACAGAGAGGATTTCGTAGTGACACTTTGTTTGGTAAGTCATGCCTGGTATTTATGATTTTATGGCAATAGTTACCGCGGCTGAGGTTGATAATATGTGTAGTGGAGGATGAGGAGGCGAGAATGATGTGGTTTATGGCGGTAGTTCATGGTCGGTAGTGTTGGATTTGTGGTAGGTGGGTGGTGGGGGGCGAAGACGAACTACGTTTTTCAAAATCAAGATACTGTACCTTTAATGTTCAAAAAGGTATCTTTGGTGTCACCCAAAAGCGACCGCCATCTGCGTGCCATCATGAACAAAATCCAACCAAAGAGAAGACCTCGATCATGATCATGAACCACTTCTTCTTCCACAATCCACACCAAATCTCTAGAGAGCCAATAGATTGTTCCTCACTATTATCTCAACATCATTAGCAAAATGAAAGCCCACGTAGCCATCGCCATCCTTGCCACATCATGTGAAACCTCAGCCTTCTCCCCACCAATGTCTCAATCCACCTACCAACGCACCGCGCTCCACTCAACCATATCCGAAGAGGCATATCCAAACTTCCTCTCCTCTGCATCAGCCTGCATTGACTCCGATTCCTGCAGCCTCGAAATGGCCGAGAATTACCTTCGCGAAATTGTTCGAATCGAAAGTGCATGTGTGGCCGGAACGATGAATGGAGAGGCATGTGACGACGTTGCGAGAGTGAGTGAAGTTGTAGCCGGTCTGAGAGAAAAGATTGGACGGGCATCGAAGCAAAGTGTCAAGTGAGTGATTTTTGTCGTGTGCCGATCTTCTAATGGAGATGTGTAGTCGAAACTCATCATTTTGATTCATCACTGTGTATTTCCAAAGAACATTCTGGCAAAAACGCCAAGACGAATTCGAATCACTCGTATCATCCTCTATCGATGCTCAGTCCAACGCGCTTTCTCCTACTGCGGCCTTGACTCAAGCTCCGTTGAAACCGGCCTACCTGGCCATTGCTGCATTGTATACCATTGCAGCTATCAACATATTGCAAACTCCGCCAACGGCTTCGGATGTCGTTCCTTTTACCGCCGAAGAAGTATGGTGGGCAATTCGCGATGGGTATGCAATCGATCTGATGGGAGCTTACTTCAAACATGGGGGGTTGATCGTTTCAGACAACTTTAATGGCGGGACGATCTCGCCTCAGGAGATTTGGTGGAGCATTCGAGATGGATATGCACACAATGTCTTGAGTGAATGGTTTAGGAATGGTGGTGAGTTGACCTCTGGAAAAGAATTTGTGGCAATGACGCCGCAGGAGGTATGGCGGAGCGTGAAGGATGGTTATGTGTCTGATATGCTCTGAAGAATCGGATCAGAGTTATTGTTAGATGAGATCATTGAAAGGTGCACTTAAGTATTGGATGCCTTATTTGTAGGAAGTTTGCTCGACCGACCCCTTCTCTGGAAAGTAAACCAATTGTTTGATATGCTCATTTCATAGTAGCATTCTAACATGTGCATTTGGAACTTACTACAAAACCAGAGTCACATATTCATATGACCTGAATTTACTTAATCTACAACATTGCAAATCTAAAATGCTCTCACAAGAAACCAAATTGAACCAACATCACGCATCTCCGACATTGCAGCACCCTCGAACAAACTTGCTCAGATCAAAGCAAAAAGGTTTGGCCCCAAAATTAACAAACAAAGGACACTCTGTGTCCACGCCTACAGTAGGATATAAACCTCCTTCAAGCACATCATCTCCCAACGTATCAAAGGCATATCCAAGAAACAGACCATTTTTAACAAAGAACATTCGCTTGCTCGTATAACAAAACCCACAGCCTACGGTGTCGCCAGGCCCAAATGCGGGCCCAAAGGGGCGAATCATATCACCTTGCCCATGGAATAGGCCTCCATCATCACCATGATATCCAAACGAATTAGTATCCCAACCTGGCATCCTGTCACGTGGGTTGAATGCCAAAGTTGATAACCCGATGGCTACACATTCGTGACGGGCTCCACGGCCTCTGTCTTGGAAAGGAACCCGTGCAACATGATTTTGATTTTGCAGCTCTCTGTGCATTGGAAGAGGAGGGAGCCACATATCTCCATCTTGGAGGAATACAATGGCGGCTAGCGGATGCATCGGTAGAATGTGGTGTGGGTTTCTCCATCTTTGTCGGCGCGGCAGCTCGTGTAGATGTCTGGGAGCAAGAGGAGGATTTGCAAACTGCCGAGCATCCATATTCTCGTTTCGATGTCCATTACCGGTGATTATTTCATCCTCGCCTTGGTTTGGGCCCGAGTGTTTCAGAATAGTAACCTCAAAGTATGCACACAAGCGAGGATTCAAGTCGACTACCAATTTCTTCTCTGGACCAAGACTGCTTTGATGGTACTGTTCTTTCGATAGAACGACCGGTACTACAAATGGCTTCAAATTATTATCAACGTGTTTCGACATGCAGCCACGTGCAATCCTGCCCAACTTTTCTTTGCATTTGCCAAAGTTGAACATACCATAGTTATTGACCCCGATGTCATCTTCATCCCAGTCCATACTAGAAGATTGAAGACTTCCCTGTATTGAAGTATCAGTATGATGGGATAAACTTGATAGAAAACGAAGCAATGGCGAATGCGGTGGAGACTGTGCATTTGACAGACGTTGCAATGGTGTACGTGTAGATGGAGATTCAAATGAAGTAGATGCCAATGGAGTGGATGGTTTAGAAGTAGCACTTGCATCACTGTCAATGTTATCGAATGATTTGCAGATGCCGCTCTTGCTTTTGAGCTTCCAAGAAAGACGCATATGACCACTCTTCTTGACACCTCCATCAATCTTTTTGATCGAGGGGAAAGGTTGATCTGATCGAATGCAACGATCGCCGGTGCCTACTCTTCCCATGAATTGAACAACGGGCACAATTGCCGCATCGGTCTCTTGCACTACATCCAACTTGTTCTCCTTATCGATATTGGGAGTTCCGAGATTAAGACTACCGACATTTAAACTAAACGTTCGAAAAGGATGTCTCGTCCCATACATTTTCAATGTAGCTTCATCAATTTGCCTTGGATAGCACTTGGGAAAGAGGGCAGTGGATAGAGCCAGAGTCACATTAGACTCCGAAGATGCCGAGCCGACTCCGCTGCAGGAACCAGTTGATGCAGGTACCGAGGCATTTACGAATTGCACATCAGATGAAGTCAGCATCTTCCCATCAGGCACAAACACCTGAGGAAACTGCTCTCGTAGCACGTGCATCCACAAACTCTCTACAGCGCCTTGGGAATTGATAAGGATGTCCCTAAACTGAGTATTGACCAACGATAAAGTGCGAATTTGAGATGGAGCGAGAAAGGAAGCCATATGTACGAGTGCCTCTGGTGGTAGATCATTTATGGAAGATGTACTGTTGTTGAAGCAACAGATAGATACAGCAGCCGGCTTGAGATCGTTGAACAGTGCACATGATGCATCCACACCAGCAGCAGCGACATCGTCGCAAAGAGGATGGATCAACGAGCTCTTCAGATTGGTATAGGAAGACACAGGAGTCATGTAGTTCGAAAGACGCTTCCGTTTACTGCTCACAACAGCGCTGGAGTTTGATCCATCAGCAAACATACCGCGCAGCTCCACCTCCAATTGGTTGACATCACTGTTGACGTTACGTGAAATGTATTGCTCTTCCACATCCATATATCCTTGTAATGCCACCGCTTGCCTTGTATCGTTCAACAATTCGGTAAATGTTTCATCTGCTACCGCACCCATCAACGCAGCATATTGAACTTCGTCACCATCAACTTCGTCACCGGCAGAAAAGGCGGCATCGGCATCAGATACTAGGCGGGGACGGCTTGAAACTCTGTGCATTATTTATTCGGGCATTTGATTGTTAGCCAAGTTCAGCGTTCGATTTGGGTGTGGGCGGGGTTCAGTTTGCAATGCTGGGTTTACCTGGGAGACTTCACACTTCACACCATCTGCATGCCGTTGATCATTGACACGACGAAAGGAAAGGGTTCGGACTTCCACTTCTCGGACAGATGGACGGATGTTTTCCTAATTGGGAGTCCAGCATTTTTGGCGCCAACCCCCCTCATTGCTTCCTCTCCTCCTCTCTGTCATCCTCTCAGCCTCCGTTTTGATATTGCGATTTCCACCAATTTCCACGTTGATATTGGACATCGAAATCAGTGGCAGAACACCTCCATAAACAACAATCAAAGAGCACCACAACATCCAACAGACACCCTCAACACAATGGCTAAATCAATTATTCTCATCCTCCTATTTACATTCCTTTGCAATATCAACAACAGCCATTTCGGTCCACGATCCGTCCAAGCGGCAGCGAACAAACAACGTCGCGAAAAGGAGAATAATCAACGCAAACAACAGCGCAGTCGACAACAGAGCGGTGGCCAGCAGAAATCCAAGAACAGTGGCCCCGATGACCCTTATAAGATTTTGGGTGTGAAGAAAAATGCAAAAGAGAAAGAGATCAAGAGTGCTTATAGGAAGTTGGCTTTGAAGTATCACGTGAGTTGCACCTATTTTGTTGTTGGAATCTCTCTTGTGTGTTGATGCATGTCCGTACTATTGATGATATATGTTACAATTATTACGTTTGTAAATCGTCCATCGTCTTTTTATATGCATTGAATTTGCAGATGAGCAACACAACAAGTCACAAACTAACATCATCACCTTCATTGTTCAACAGCCAGACAAGTTCAAACCAGAACCAAGTAACACCGAAGAAAAGAATGCCATCCTGAAATCTAAGCATGAAGAGAAATTTGTCAAGGTATCGCATGCGTACGATATCTTATCTGACGAGAAGAAGCGTAATGCATACGATAAATATGGACAGAATGGATTGGATATGTTGGAGAAGGGAATTGATCCCGAACAGGCTGGATTTGGAAGCGGTTTTGGAGGAGGAGAGGGTGGTTTTGGCGGGTTTGGAGGTGGAGCAGGCGGTTTTAGTGGGTTCGGAGGAGCTGGTGGTTTCCCTGGTGGATTTTCAGGTGGCTTTCCAGGTGGAGGAAGAGGAGGGACCTTTTCTGGAGGCGGCTCATTCGGTAATGCCGATGCATTCAAAATCTTCGAGAGCATGTTTGGTGGCGGAGGTGGAGGCGGAGGTGCCTCGTTTGGAAACATGTTTGGTGGCGGAGACGGAGGTGGCCAGCAAAAAACAAGGCAGCGGCGGCAGCAGAAGCAGCAACAACAAAAACCCAAGCCCAAGGAAGTATTGGAAAAGAATGATCCTTCTGGTGTTGCAGTTCTTGGCAGGCCCAAATTTCCCGACTCGAAAGCAAAGAATCCATGGTTGATACTGTTTTACGACAAGAATCAGAAAGATGATAAAACCACTCAAGAATACATCGCTCAAGCAAAACAGCTCTCAGCAGGTGTGTTGAAGAAGGCCAAAGGCGATAAGAATAATATGATCTACCGCATTGGCGCCATAGATTGCAGTACTGAGAAGTCCTTCTGTAAAAAGAGGCTTCGAGATGCGGATTTCCCTCGATTTGCAATAGTCCTCAATGGGGATGTGCAAGTTGTAGCTCGAGCCAATTCCGCCAACGCCAAGAAGTTGCATGATTACACTACCAACACACTGAAGAATATGGATGGACTAGTAACCAATGTGAGCTCTGCAAGAAGTATCAAAGAACGTATACTATCTTCGTCGGGGACACCAGGACATCCTACAGTATCAATCGTGCTGCTGACAGACAAGTATGAGACGTCACCTATATATGCATCACTTTCATACAAACATCGGCATGATGGCTTCACTGCATTTGCTGAAAGTCGCGGTAGTAACTCTGAATTGGCAAAAGAATATGGCGTCGAAACATATCCAACTGTATTAGCGCTGATTGGGAGCACACCTCTGGTCGATCAGTACACAGGAAGAACCTTTGATTTGGCAAACTTGTCGAAATGGGTCGATGTCTTGGGTAAAAAGCACTTCAAGAATTCGTTTTCTTCAGATAGTTCCAACAACAAGAAGAAACAGAAGGCTCGTTAATTTGATTGTATCAAGAGTAACATACATAATTGAACGAGGTTGATGTCAAAAAATATTGATATGCAAATATAAGTTCAAGTAGCTCGCACCGTTATGAAGTTTCAGTTGTTGCTAAGTAATATTTCAGTGCAGAGCAGTAAAGCCAAATGGAGGAGGAAAGTCGAGAGGAGAGAAAAGAGGAGAGAAAAAAAGGAGAGAAAAAGAGATTTCGAAGGTAAGGGAAATGGGTGGTAAAAATAAAATCTTGTCTTCTTAACATTATCTCGTCCATTTTTCATAATCTCAT
>JALLPI010000468.1:0-21864 GCA_036939935.1 Cyclotella atomus | reverse complement strand
GGAACCTAGTTCCGGGAGCTAGACCGATTGGAATTCCGCCGGAATTTGCAACCTAGACTGTCGCCGTTGTGTTTAAGGATGGGAGATTCCGCCAAATTGTTGTTGAAATATTGTTTGTTGGAGGAGGCTGGGCAGACTTATTTTGCTGAGACTGAAAGCAGGTGGTGTATGAACTCTATCACGCTGACCTTTACGTTGAATTTTCTTCTTTGACTCGTCTAACTGTTGATTTTGTTCTGAATGTACAGGATCCAGAACGGGTGTCCAGGAGAAGACTGAACCGTCGCTGATGTCGTCGAAAGAGAATTGAAAGCCAAAGTGGGACATGGGTGGGTGGGAGAAATTGAAGTAGCTGAAGCTGTTGTTGATAGGATGCTGTTGACGTCTCAAGAATTGAGATTTATGAGCTCTCAATCTGCAGCCGTTACAACATTTGAGGTGGTCCGATCTCGTTCACGTGACACCAGGTGAGTAGTTTCTATTCTTGTAGAACAAGCTAGCATACTGACTCAATACCTGCTACGAAAGATCCGTATGTAGGTCACTTTGAGGCGAGATCTGACGACACACATGGCAATTCGGCCATCTGTGTTGTCAATGACTCACCTCTGGAACCTACTACGGCTGGCCATGGTTTTGGTAGTTCTTAGGGCCATAAAATGAGCCCGATGAGCTAAAAATTCTCACGAAACAGTCATTCTCTGCTCTGACCCCCTTTTTGACACCAGTACTAGCTGTTCAGGAGTTAAGCTTCATAAAAACATGTAGTAGAATAAAATATCGAGCATTTCCTGTAGAATATTTATCCCTATTCAGCTTGATCTGATTTGTTATATTAGTGAAGCTATGCTCTGTTGAATGAAGCTTGGAGCTAGATTGGTCTCAAATATGAGACCATAGCTGGAGTCCTGTTAAGCCATAATGGTGATTATTTGCTCATTTGCTCTGTGTTCTCCGTAAAAAGAGCTGAGGACGTGCATGACCCAAAAAATGCAGTTAGCTGCATCATCCACATTGAAATGCAAATTCATCATTCCTCACACCATCATTTGTAGAACCCAATCAGAATTCATCTGATAGAGAGGAGACAAATGCTCAGGTATTGTTGCAACCAGGGAAAATGCTGGTTGTTTTGGCAGCTACTGATCAATATTCGTATTATTAAGTAGTTAAATTGATCATATTATTTTTTGTCCAAGAGATAAGTAGAGTTTCTCTACCTTTGTTGTTTATCTGTTCAATTTATTGACCTTCCTCTTCTCACTTCTCACTTTCATTATATCTACTTCTGTTCTCTTATCTAAGTTATTTGTTCAAATCTCAGATCTGAGTTATGGCAAATACTTTGCCATATGCATTTGCTCTCGGTGAATGTTGCATCCCTCCCCCCTTTATTTTTGTCAGAGGCTCTTCTAGCAAAATCAGCCATCAACCATGTTGGATAAGAGATTGGTTATTGCTCCATCCAATTTCTTACTCTATTTGTTGGAGGGCAATACACTGGTTTCTTACCCAAAGTTGGAGTTTGGCAGAGCTTGCTGGTGAATCCAACCGCCCCCCAGTCCATCCAACAACAAATGAGTGAGGCGGATGATAATGATAGCTTGTGCTTCTTTGAGAGTCAAGGGCAACATGGGCATCGGCGGAAGAAGAGGTAGGTGGCATGCAGTGCAGAGATGGAGGTGATGGCAGATGGCCTTCTGATGCGAAATCTAAGTCATATGACTTCGCACTTGAACCTTCGCCGTTCCAGCCATAGAGTCATCAGTGAAAGTAGAGTCAAGTACATCCTCCACTCAGAGCTATAAACACGAGGAAGTACGGTAAAATAACATGTAGCCCCAAAAGGGTCACTGATGCGCCCCCTGTGTTTATAAAATCTTTAATTCATTATTTTTTCATGACGTAGAAATGCTAAAAAGGGCCCGTTTGCGCCCCGTCTCTTGGTGTTGTTACGAGACAGAAGTGGACAAACAATCCATCACATACCTGTTTATGTCTTATCTTCTGTCTTTCGAAGTATCTTGACTGCGAAATGCTGCTGTGTGCCTTTATGTGTCGCGAATCTGACCCTCCCAAAGGAGCCAGTCCCAAGCATCATACCTACGTGAAAGTCATCTATACTATTGCATTCCAATGACTTGATTGTAACGAAAAGAATTTTGTGAGATGAAAAGAAAAGGCTAGATGGTGGTCTGATTGATCATTACTGAGCCAACTGCTCACTGTCATTGCTTGGAGGATGGGCTGCACGAACTGGATGGCTACTCCGAACCTCTAGCTCTGGACAACCACTTTCAAGCCATTTGAGTGACAGAGCGCCACCGCACCCGAATTGGTGAAAAATGTGGAAATATTGCAATATGGTATTATTTCAGAAAAAACGTGATAGCTATAACATTGGTCTCTTATTACAACTCTTCATCAAACTCTTGTGCACCCAGTGATCTCAAGTACTCAACCAATGGATGATCTGCACCGTGATTTTGAATCACAAGACTTAGCGGGCTATAACCATCTGAATATTTGCCTGTTCTTGAGTAGATATCTGTGCCATATTGGACGAGAAGTTCAACAACTTCCTTATGCCCTCCTCGGGAGGCTTTGTGGATGGGTTGCCATCCGTTCACATCTTTCTTGTGTAACAAATGCTTCTTGTCTGAGATTTCCAGTTTGTGCTGCTTGTGGTACTTCGTCTAGCGGAGCTGCAGCTGGACTCTCGACAATCTTCTTTCCGTGCTCCCACATCCACTTTCGCTCTTCAGGAGAACCCCGAAGAATCCAGATTGGCATTTCATCATCCCCGGCATCAGTAAGCACTGGAGTCTCTCGTTCTTGGAGTAGTTTTCCGGTTGGACGGAAGTGATTGAATATGTTGGCAAAATAATTGCCTTTGAGAGGAAAGGGGCGTCCGTGGATCAAGGAGTGGCTCTCTCATTGAACCATGTCACCTGGTTGCATGGTAACATTGTAGGCAAGCCCGTCACAGCCAAAAACTTCCAACTTCCAATGGCCAGTCTTCTTCCACATCTTGAGCCACGTTGATGATACATGATGACATTAGAGGCATTCTGTCTGCATGAGGCGCCAAGATGGCACCTCGGGTGTACTCTCTGACCCCATACATTGAAGAAGGTTCAAGCTCCATGCAAGTCCACTCGTCGAGGATTGGCTTGACTCCTTCCCAGATTTTACCCTTGAGGTTGTATCCAGCTCCTCTCAACTTCGAATCTTCGACATTCACCATGTAAGTTGGGGAAGTCCAATAGTTCACGTCTGTTAGGGTTGTAGAAGAGAAGAGATTGGTCAGAATTTATATCTCGCTTAGGACAGGTGTAAACAATGCATTAACGACCACTCACATGTGTTTCCAGTTGGCCATACTTCTTTCTCCTTGTTGTCCTGATTGTTCTTCCAATGATGGGACAACATCTCGAAGACCCTCTCAGGGGCAAGGACCTTCTTGAAGCCTGTGTCAGTCTAGTTCTGCAAAAGACAATGAAAGTTAGCGAATGGCTCAATTACTTCATGTGGTAAGAACACTGCCAAATCACTTACCTGTACTGATTGTGGTTGGTGCAGACTCATATTCCATCTATCTTCTTCAGTGACATCACGTGAGCTTGCCCGTTTACTAGAAGTCATGGCAACCCTTCATGTAATCGTCATATAGAGCTTGGCGATCACCAAGGGGTTGGTTTGGGTCATCTTTGGCTAAGATATTCCCATAATGAACAGGAAATGACACATCCACTCCATAAGAGGGTTCACCAAATGCATTAAGGACTTGGTCAGCATTGGAAGATGTACACATCAATCCAGCGAGAGTGCATATCAAGGAAAGCTTCATGTTTCGGTTCAGATTTCAGTTGAAGAAGTTTAAGTCGAGTAAGTACTGGCTGCTATGGGTTTTGTTGGTATTTGTGTTAGTGAATGTTGTAATTAATGAGCCTTTATCAACAAGTTGAGATACTCTTATTGATACACATAATAGTGCTAGAGTTCTTGTCCAGACAACGGAAAGTTAAGGCAGTTCAGCAAAGAGCACAGCCCCATCAGCGTTCTAGTTTGAAACCCACAGCCCCATCAAAAAAATATGCAAGTTAGGAAGAGGGACTGGAGGTGTTCGCATCAACCATACGTTAGGGAGGACTTCTGTCATGCCCGCGGGTATGCTCCGGACCCGTATTATGACGCGTTTCGCAACCGCTTTTTAGGAGTTGGCAAGAATCGGGGCGTTCTAAAAGGTATCTTTTATCGATTTAAAGGTATCTTTTAGAATTTCGGGATGCGGAGCCAGGCCCGCGGGCATGGAAACAGGATTTCATAATAACGTTAGAATAATGACTTCGGACTTCGCACTTCTCCGTTCTGGGATGTCGCACTTCTCACTTTCACATTTTCATTTCACAAAAACAAACTCTTGCGAGATGATCAAATACATGACAGGGGCATCAGCGCCCATCTCTCCTCGAGACGAAGGCAGCGAAGACGGCCCAAATGATAGCGCCAATGGCGACCAATTCGATGCATATAATCCAAAGTTCGGAAGCAACGGCACTGCCAGACGAAAGGGTGCAGACTTCCAAATGCCAACATTTCGTCGCCAATCCCAGCCGCCTGAAGAAATAACGTATGGTTCAGACATCGCAGAAGCAACCGACCGCTTCGATCGATCCAACTCATCCGAATCTTTCAACACATATCGACGCAAAAAGAAGACTCCAGACTTACCATCCTCTTTTACTGTGCAACGCAATGTCCCCTCCCTCCGTAAACGCCGCAACGACGATTCGCTCCGTCGCAATATCGCCAATCGTCCCACACTTCATTCTCGTGAATCCTTCGAACTCAAACAACAAGCCTTATACTCGCTCCAACTTGACGGGACACTGCAGCAGATATCCAATATCGAAAATTTACGCTTCGAGGAAGAATGGAGCGCGAAGCAAAACTTCTGGAGGCGTCTGGCTATAAGGGCTAGTTCACCAGACACGAGTCAGAAGGAATTGATTCAACGATCTACCTTTTTAATGATTAGTACCATGACCGTTGGGGCAGGTGTCCTCTGGGGATTTATGTACGTGGTTTTAGGTGAATACTTGGCGGCATTCATGCCTTTTATTTATAGTACTGTTATGGGTGGGGTATTGGTGACTTGCGCCTGTTACAGTAAGAACAAGTATAATATTGTGGTCGAGTGCCAATTGACGTTGATATTGTTGTTGCCCATGGCGGTGCATTTGGCGTTGAGGGGGATGGAGGCAAGTGGAGGTGTGATGCTTTGGAGCTTTCTGTGTCCCATGGGTGCGGCGTTTTTTCGATCGGCGAATGAGAGCTTAAAGTGGTTCTATTCGTATATGACACTCAGTGCCTTGTTGCTATGTTTGGATTATACCAAGTTTGATGCGGGCGATGCGAGTGCTGTTAGGGCAATGTACTTTGCAATGAATATATTGGGTGTCAAGGGTGTCATTTTTGCGGTAGTGTTCTTTTTTGCAAGGGAGTTGGAGACTGAATACAATAAATCCGAAGAGGTGCTCTCGAATATCTTACCATCGGAAATTGTCACGAGGATAAAACGTGGAGAGTTCCCCATTGTAGATCATGTGGCAGGTGTTTCAATTCTATTTGCTGATTTGGTTGGATTTACGAAGGCATCTACCGAGCTACATCCAAACTTCCTAATTGGGCTATTTCTAAGAGATGTCTTTCATTCATTTGATGAGTTGGTTTACAGACACAAGCTTGAGAAAATCAAAACTATTGGTGACGCTTACATGGTTGTTGGAGGATTGAATCACGGCGCAAGCACTGATGACGGTGAAGAGAAGCACCACACGAAGCGAATTATGATGCTGGCAATTGATATGTTTAAGGAACTGAAAACGATTAACTCAAAGTACAATCTTCAGTTTGAGTTGCGGGTAGGCGTGCACAGAGGTCCTGTTGTGGCTGGAGTCCTTGGGTTAAAACGGTTTACATATGATGTTTGGGGAGATTCAGTCAATGTGAGATGGATTTTGCATAATACTGCTACTTATACATGTTCAGGCTTGTGTCACTCATAGTTTCTCACGTTCTATTATGCCAAATACTCCAAGACTGCAAGTCGTATGGAATCGAACGGCGTCCCAAACAGAATTCACATTTCATCAGAAATGCACGAGTGTGTACGGCACATGTCACAATTTGACTTCGAATGTTGTGGTAAGAGGCAAATCAAGGGCAAAGGAGAGATGACCACTTACATAGCCAAGGCAAGAAAATCGCCAAGATTAATGGAGTTATCTGCAGATAAACTTCAGAATGCAGCATCAGTTTCTGATAGCTTTTATACCCCCTTCCACGATATAAACATTTGATGGGGTGTGTTTTTCAACCACCTTTCTTGTACAAAAATGTAGTGTCAATACTGAAAGAGAAGAGGGCGTTAATATTCAGCATTGTATGAATTATTTAGAAAAATGCCGTACTTTTTATCTGACAGATCAAGTACATACTCTTACCACATGAATTACCCGTCTACCTCTACCATAGAGAGAGAGGCAGCTTTGGTTAGCTCTTGCAATTTTCCAGAGAAAAGCTTCTGGACATGAAAAAAGCTAACAATCATTGTACAAACATTCAAGCCAACAAGCAATGTGCACTGGTACAAGCTACCCAATGGGTCAGAATCAGTACCCACACTTTCCAACACATTCCACTCACTAAATAATGTCAACTGTTTTAAATGGTGAATGACTTGTTCAATGGCTGAATATAACATATAACAGCTGTTACCTTCAAGCGGTCATCGTCATCAAAGTTCTGAGCTACAGTTGCCCAATTTTTTGACTTCCATGCCGTGCTTTGAAAAATGGCAACCCCACAGGCGATTTAAAAGTTGTTCTCGAGTCCAGTGTTCTTTTTTCCCGAAGAGCTGTTCATTGTCCATTCACTTTCTCTTTTTCCCAAAGAGATGTCCAACTAAAAAGTTTTCGCCAAACCAAATCTACTGAATTGTTGGTTGATCATATCATGTATGGCCAGAGGCCAGATGGGCACTCTTATGAAAATTAGTTTATGGACCGAAATTTAGAAGACGATTCGCTATGGATCGACAACATTTCAGAGCACAGTAGCTTCATAAATCGGCACCCCGACCAGGAGATAGGGAGTATTGTCTACTACGATATCCTTACGTTTAGTTTTAGTTTCAATCTCGCATACGAAGTCCTAAACTAATCATAATCTTTATTTTTGTACTTCGTCATTGTACTCTGAGTTTGGCAGTCTTCAAACACTCCAGAAGTAGTAAACCTCACCTCATAGCAGGTCCAAGTCCAAGAGAGGGAGAGAGAGCAAAAAAACTAAACCATTGATTGCTATTGGAGAAGTGTAGGGCATCATTGATCATTGCTCTAATGAATGCAGCAGAAGGTAGAGTGTCAGTCCCTTCAGAAGTTCAAGAAAGTTGTGTCAATCATGATTCTCGCCAGCAAACGTTCGGTGTTAATCATGTTGTTATTCCGTCATTTTCTCAAAATCCCACACGTAACGTAGGAATAGGTATGTAATAGAACAGACACAAACCAATGACAGCTGTTCAGTGACAGCTGTTCAGCTGTTTCGCTTTCAATTGCCACAACCCATCTCTCGAGAGAGAGTAGAGAGACAAATCGTCCGCCACAAATACAACACAATGAGTGCCGTCAACACTCAAGTCCAACGCACTATGAACCTCCTTGGGAGAGGCGACGACCTAACCTTGCTGCCGCAGCTGCCTGTTGTTGATCAACAAGAAGTCGTCCAGGCATTCATGGCCGCCAACACCTTGCTCGTGATGTCAGTCTCCCGCGAGTGCCGCATTGACGAATCGTCCGAATCAGAAGATGATGCTATAAGCCAAGCCTCTGTTTCTGCCTCGAGCGAAGATGAGGATGTTTCGGATGCCTCTTACGTCGAAGAGATTGATGACTCGCATGTCCGCTCATTCACCCTCTACGACCCTGCCGACGAAGGTCGAATAAGCGACATTCACAACGTCTTTCGCAAGGACATCTACGAAGGCTTGGTTGTCGCAGATGGTGCTCGTTATGCAGGCACCGTGGCCTTTCGCTGTCGATTCTGCAAACACATACCTGCTGAATCGCGAGCTGCTCAATCATGGGTCTTCCCTCGCACTGTTGAACAAATGTATCGAGCCCATATCCGTTTCAATCGAGAACATTACCCTCACTGTGAGTGTATTCCACAGAGAATTCGTACCAAGATTGCCAAGCTCAAGAAGTCCAGTTGCAGAGGCAGCAAGAACTACTGGGTTACAAGTGCTCGAAAGAAGGGGCTCAAGAATGGCCGAAAAGGAATTGTTCTTTGTGACCACAAGCTTTGAATTTTTCATATGAATATTTGTACAGATTGCTCTTCATAAAAACGCACACCAAGGACACATCGTCATATAATCACTGCAAGATACATCGTAGAACAGCAAAGATCCATCAGATGTCATACTTTCATGTTAAAATCAACACAAAAATTCAAGTGTATTCAAGTCTAAGATTAGTAACAACTAACAATAACCAAGTTACATGCATCATCATTACTACCAACATTAGCCCAACTTTAGGATTGCTTTCTCTGCTGTTGTCTCGCATAATCACGTACAATAATATTGTTTTCTCCTCCATCCGAAACCAATTTGTCACCATCTGTGCAAGCACTGCCGAGCCAAAGCTTGTAGCCTGTCAAAGCATAAATGCATTTGCATTTAGATAACGTACAATGCGATGGTTTGGATTCAGGCGTTTCATTCTGTTCTTCTAATCCACTAATTGTCCAAACTCTTAATGCTCCATCTTGCCCGCCACTCACAAACATTCCTTCACCTGGCGAAGCTAGGCACATGACTGGACCAGTATGCCTCGGTTTAATTGATGTATCGGTCTCGTCAGTAACTGCAAATGGCTCGTTTGTGTCAATTCTTCCATTTGATTTGATATTGAGAGGAATGGAATGAATGATTCCATCCATTCCACCACAAAGCACAGAATAACCACAAACTTTCTCCGTCGTGCCATTCATGTCTACATTTGTTTCGGCTTCGTGTTTCACAATAGATACACTTCGAGCTGCAACACCAAAGAGCATAAGTCCAACAAAAAACTGCCCATCTTCTAATGAGAATAAAGCTGCACCTCCATCAGATGTGGCACAAACTCCTATATTTAACTCTTCACAGAGGTGCATATCAAGTACACTATCTATGAAGTCAGTGCGGTGGGTTGGCTTCAATGGAGTGAATAACTTGTTTTTGCTATCAATGCCACTTTTGTTTTCATTCCATTGAGAAAGATCATACGCTCTAACGGTCGAATCGTAGCAAGCTACCCACAAGAGACCTGCTCTGTCAAACTTGACACTCGTAACTATTGTATTCTGCAATGTTGATAGACTACCAAACGGTATGAGTTGCATATTTTCATCACCTGTATCACCTTCAATCCGCCATAGCTTGACACCACCTTCGCGTCCAGAGCTTGCAACAATATTTTCTTGCATAGCAATCGAAATCACTCCACCACCATCAAGCTTCCCGTACATTTTCTCCATAGCCTGTCTCTTCACCTCATCGCTACTACCTCCTGCATTACTGTTTATAGACAAATGTGCATTCACCGATGACAAGACACGCTTTGCTTCTATATCGACGAGATAAATACTGCCAGATACAGATCCGCATGCCACTAATGGATAGTGATCCATTGATACTCGTCGCACTGCATCATCTTCTGATATGCTTATCTTGGTTGTTGGACAGATTCCACTCTCCCAATTCTTCAGTACTGGCTCCCTCGCCAAATATCGTGATCGGCGCTGTAAGGATTGCAAAAGTGATGCATCTGATAGTTCTTGGGAAGACGAGTACGATGCAATGGCGATGCAGTCTTCATCATCAATTGAACATGCAGGGTCAAGATAAGTTGGCTCCTGACCCTTTTCAGAGCCGGTAGCAAACTGCGGCTGGATGTAAGCAGAGCGCTGATTCAGTGATGGTGCAAATGCCATTACATTGTTAGCAGAATAGGCTGCCAGTGCAATGACAAGCAAGGGACCGGTAGAAGGCGACATGATCCTGCTCTCTGTTGTTTCTTCAATGAATTCTGCCAACATATCAAGTTGAAAGAACAAATAGCCAGCTGTCTTCTCCCTGAATCTTACCTTTGTGTCAATAAGAGAATTAAAGGTTAAAACCAAAGATAGTTATTACAATTAGAGGTAAAGCAAGATAACTTCCAAATGGCTGCAGGCTCCATTTTTCATCTTAGAGAGAGACGAGATTGATCTCAGCTCTTTGAGAAGTCTAATAAAAATTAGAGCAAACTGGCTATTTGGATGAATTCATCTGCTGATTCGCTGTTTGAAACTCAGGGCTCGGGGTTTGTACAGAAATAGGAGCTGTTTGTACAACTGGATTGCATACGGAAAGAGATTGGATCTGTTCTCCAGTAAAAGCGTGTGTTGGATGGTACACTTCAACAACTTGTCGATCGTCATCTTTGGCCGGGATATTCAAATGAGGCTGATCCTTGATCAAATCGACAGCATGCAGCAAAGCATCACGATTCCTAGCTTTATGCGGATTCTTTATCATCGTGGATAACCGCTTTTTTGAGTTCTGAACGTGCGTCTTATAGTAACATCTGATTCTATCACGGAGTTTTTTCCAATGGAAATCTTTTGGTAGGGGTGTCAAGTCTTCATCTTCGTTTTTGCCATCTCTTTTGCTGCGTTGGGTGAGAGGAACACTGCCTCCAGAAAAGGATTCTGGGTCGAATGTGTAGCCATTAACAGTAGCCGTGTGATAGATTAATCTTACAAGATGGTTGTTGAATAGCTGCTGCTGTTTCGATTGTGCACAAGTCCAACTGGTTGAAATTGGAAAAGAGTTCGTTGGAAGTTGAGGAGAAATACACTACAAAAACAATCCAGAAGTATTCACCTCATCTCATAGTATTCTTCCATATGAGATCTAAGAACATGCTCTAATACTGGATAATGGCTCCACGTGAAATTATCACAAATCTTAGCTGCTGGATCCAGAGTGTTTGGCGCTTTACATTCAAATAATATTACATATTTCCCAAAGCGATGACATGAGATCTTTGAGTTCGTTTGGAAAAAATGCGAGAACGCAGCTATACCTCTCACCAATGCACACAGTACCATCATCCTTGCGGATTCTAAACTTATCATCGCCATCTATGTACTGATCCCTCAATATCCTCACCAATAATGCACGATACAACGCATCATCTTCACGCGCTTGCCTTGCTATTGTGACAGCTCGACATTCCTTCACTCGTGGGCGTTTGGGTGGTCTGTTGTCTTGTAACGACGGTGCGGCGTTGATAACCAATGGTTGGATGATCCCAGGGGCTGCCGCAATATTGACAGAGGACGATTCGTTTGCCATCACGCTCAAGTATTGCTTGGTGCAGATTGGTGCTGCGGTGGGTTTGGGGTGGGGTCTGCCCTTATATATTAGTCTGCTTCCCGCTTGGCGCTGCTTCCCTGTTCCCGCCTTTCCTCCATCCCCCGCCGCGGTTGAGTGAGGTCAAGTTATGGTACCCCCTTTCACTCTATGAGCAGATGCAAGTGTGTGAGGTTACACCAGCAAGCACCAAAGGCTTGAACTTCCATGTAAGTTTGCTCACATGATATCGTAAATGCTGCAACATTAATTATTTCCTCTAAGAATTACATTGTCGTGACGAATCATGTTATGACATCACCTGATGGCGAAGACAACTGGAGCAAGCAGCGAACACAAACATCCAATAGCCCTCACTCCAGCACTAGCATTAAATATTTCAGCCAAATAAAGGCCCAGAATCGGACCCAAAATCAAACCTAAAGAATCTGCCACATCTGATAATGCATATGCCATAGAGTAATCTCCAAGCTCGTGGCGGTCTACAAGATCTGCAAGTAAACTGTGTCCGCTGCTCATAGAAAGCCCCATGGCTATCCCCAATAAGCCAATAGATACATAGAATGACCCTATCCTAAGATACGAACGTAATAAAAAGAATGCCGCGGATCCCGACATGATTAGCAAGGTTGATCCAACCAGGCCAGATCGAGAAGTATGATCACTTAACCACCCAGATAGCGGAGTGGTTATGAAATATGTAACCGTTGCTATGGAAATGATGAATGATCGTTTCACCACAGTTAAACCAAATTCTTTGTCGAGTACAACTTGAGATAATGGTTTGATGACCCCAACAACAGCATGAATTGCGAGAGTTGAAGCTGTCACTGCAAGAATGTCTCTATTTGATAGGAGTTTTTTGTCGATTGCATCATTGACTTTGAAGAAGAAACATCAACAAGCTTTTGCTTCGTCTGATGTCCCTCAGCAATAACTTTTTCAGGTGGAGCTAATGACATTGAACAGAGTTGAGCCACTGCATTCAACACAACAATGCCCGCAGCGAGCCGAAAAGTCATCTTTCTTCCCAACTTCTCAAACAGTAACCCTCCAATCAGAGGTCCACACAGTAACCCAAGTGCTAAACCAGTTTGTGCTAATCCAATTGCCGATCCTCTCACGCTTTGTTCATGAGTCTCGGCAATCAGAGACATTCCACCACACAGAACAGCTGCCGATGCAGCCCCCTGCGCTCCTCTAGCCACCAAAAGCTGACAAAATGTTTTAGCCTCTGCGAATACAAATGTAGCCATTCCCAACCCAGCAGTAGATAAGATCAATGCTACATTGCTTGAAGTTTTTGAAGTCAACACGCCCGCTAACGGAGCAAAAGCCATCTGACAGATATCTTTACTTGCAAAGAATAGTCCTAGAGAAGCTACTGCATTATCCTTTGAAGTAGATGCTGTTGCAACGCCCAATGGAGGAGGATTTGTAACTAGAGTGTGTATTATAGGTAGAAGCATTGTTAATTGGAGCATGTCGTTGAAAAGTGCCATTGCTACAAGAAGAACCACCAGCCGTCGTCTTTGTGATTGAGGAAGTCGAACACCACCACCACTGCCGCCACGAAATTTAAGGTCGGTCGATAATTCATTACTTGCATTTTCTGTCAGTGACGAACTACTTTTGTTCTATTGTTTTGATGGGTTCTTTTTCGATGAGGATAGCTCTGACTGAAGGTCGCGTCGGTTGATGAGTTGTTGTTATGGTGCCGAGAAGAACCGATCTCTTGTCTGCTGCGATGTTGGATAACTGGCGAGTACTTCGACTTTGCAGTTGCAAAATGGAGAGAACAGCAAGCGGCCAGAATCGAAGTGGATAAGCTCAACTTCATGGAGGGAAGAAGATAGATGAGACGAGGCGATTTTCACGTAGTTACCTTTTGTTCATGAAGTGGAAGGGGACGAATCTACTGAGGAATCATATGTTATCCCATGAAATATCTTTTTGAAATACGAATCTTAAAGGTCGTTTGTAAAGGATTCTTCTTCTTCTTTTAGCGTTTCCAATCCCCTCCTTCCCTCTCTATCTCCCACCTCCACCATGCCCACTTCCTTCGAAGATGACGCAAACAACGAACAGCTCGTCCATGGGGCCGTGGAGACAGCCATGAACGAATTCACAGGAGATCTCCATGGCACAAGTGAGCTCAGTTTTCCCGAAAATTTTCCAACGGACGCACCGCAGCCGAACGTCGAGGGGCAGCACTACGAAGAATCTCAAGAGGGGGAATTGCACGAACAGGAGCAGTATCAGCAGCTCCCCGAAGAGGAGCTGTATGGCGAGGCTCATGTGAGCACGGGGGCAACTCCCGAAAAAAAGAGCAAGAAGCAAAAGGCTAGTAAGAGTGGGAGATGGACTGAGGCCGAGCACTTGGCGTTCCTACAGGGGGTGGAGCAACATGGCAAAGACTGTAATAAAATTGCCGCCATGATTCCCTCGAGGACTACGCTTCAAGTGCGGACTCATGCACAAAAGTAAGTCAGAAAGTATTTCATGATGGGTAGATATTCTCATAGCTGACTTGTGTTGACGATATGTTTTTCTTACAACGCATTAATGCAGATATTTCCAAAAGGTTGAAAAGGGGATTCCAGCGGACGAGCTCTTGGCTGACAATAGCGTGCCACAGCTACCCCCAGGGGAGGGGATCACCTCACCCGTTGCTGCTCAAACTCTCCTCGGAATGTCACAATTGAGTAACAGCGCTCAAGACGAGTCAGAAGAGCAAGAAGTTCAGGAACAGAGAGGGACCAAGCGCAAACTAAAAATGGGACCCAAAAAAGTCAAAAGGCATGATCAATGCCAGTATAAAGACTGTAAGGGCGTTGTCCATAAGGGTACACAGGCGTGTTTGAAGCATCAGCCTATGCTTTGTTCGTATCCATATTGCGCGGATTTCGTTGAAGTCGATCATAGGTTTTCTCAAAAGAGAGAATTATGTAGAATACATTACATGGAGTTGACGAGCAGGTCTAGGAGTATGTTCCCTAGTAGGGCTGATAGACCTTGAGTTGGGTCTGGGGAGGGGGATGATTCATTATTTTATTAGTATATCGAGTAGTATTGTGTTGGACAAGCCAAAAGGGTAAACCAAGTTGATGTGAGGAATGGGTGGTACCGTGCATATTTATGTTGACTAAGTGGTAACAAATCTTTATTTTGAAACAATTTGATGCTTCCCTCTGTTTCCTGGCTGATACTCTTTTGTCTGAGGCAGATTATACGTTTGAGATTTTCGTTCAACTCGTCTTACTAGAGATGTTAGATGACAGCCCATTGTGGGTACTGGAGACCGGGCAGACTGACACTTACTGTTACCACAAAGCAAACTACATTCACACGCGAATAGCGGTCGAGTTATCTACATGAACAAGATAGTGAATTGACGAACTAGGTCGCATGTTGCGTAATGCGAAGTCATTTCCGAGTTCTTTAAATAGCACGAACCCACAAACCGCTCGTATCGACGAGTGAATATTGTATTATCTTGCCCAATATTCTTCAGTGATAATCCAAAAGTATTCTCTGCATGTGCACCAAGTGATGAACATATCCCTTTGCCTTGCCAACAGCTACCTGCTTTATTTGCAAATGCTGCACAGACAGTACCTCCAAATGTGGCCATTCCAATCAAGAACACTGAAGCAGATTCAAATGTTTCAAGACAGTTGACCAATACTAATTTGACCTTGCGATGAATATCCAGTTGTACTCATATCACCGACATGAGAGTTGTGAGCCCAAACTACGATCTTGACAGGAGTGTCTGGTATTTCGTCACGAGTTGCTCTTAAATTAGCAATACACCTCATAACCCAATTGATGGTTTCCAGGAATGAGTCTGATCTCAGATTCCAGGATGCTACATACCCAGGATAGATTCTATGTCTATGATAACTTTCAGACGCAGCTATGGTGCGTGCAGTTTCCACGAGCTGGTGCCAGATCTCACCAACATTGTCATTCTCTGATTACTCTCTCGACATTCCATCATGCTATTGTACCTGGCAAGTATTTCATCAAAAACATGCTTAACGGCTACTTCTTGAGATGAAATTCGATTTCCAAATATCGCATCTCCGTACTTTCGTGCGTTTGGTCTGAATTTGTTGAGTGGTGCATATTGCTCACATATATAAGTTGCAAGAGAATACTCGCCCATTTCGTGTAACTGCTGAACAAGAAAGTCCATAGAATCGAAAGGGTTCTGTACATCCATCCCAATCAGCTGCGCAGGAGTTCTGGCATTTTGATAACTGGCATTTTGATAACTGTTGAACTCTTTTAACCACGTGACAAACTCGGTCATTGGTACATTGGGCCACATCCAGTCGGGAAAGTGATTAGAAAACAGCTCAGACAGAAGACAACCAACTTCATGTCTTTCTTTAGTACCCAACGCATCACAAGTGACATATCTGTTTAGTTCAATAAATGGAAAGACGTCCTTCACAGACACAGCATCAAAACTATGATGTTCAATGAAACATCTTGTGATTTCTGATCGTATATCGAAGAATTCTTGTGTTCCGTGTGTTCCTTCTCCTATCAACACTACTTGTACACAATTCGGTAGATGGTTAGTTTGTGAGTTCTTGAAATGAATGATTTCGAAGCTTTGATAGCGGATGCATGGATTGTAGTACTTGGTCTAAGTCATTCTTGGAATTTGTTATCTGCAATGTTATTTGAAGATCTGTTTGCATGTCTCGACGAACTCGACTGGAAGTGAAAGCGGCGACATTGGTGATGATAAACCCACCGAAGCATAATATTCATATGGTTCCTCATCGCCTGCACATATTCACATGCACAACAATGCACACTGCAGCTCATGGAGCCATAACCATGCCAAGTCCGTCAGCAGCCGTCAGCCGTCAGCCACCAGCGCCCTGCCTTCAAGTTTTGTCACAGCCATCAGCCTCCATGCCATCAAGCTGCAACGCCATCAGCCATCAGCCTTATCTACCTGTACTTACTTATCGTTTAAATTTAAACTGATAGCAAGTACATAGGTGAGCCAAAGAAAAGATGGGAAACCGCCGTGAATCAGCAATGTGCTACCAAATCTCGGCTAAAATATGGCACCTAAAGCTGGAAAAATGAACGGGGGCGAGAGAGAGGCAAAGAAGAAAAGAAGAGAGACAAGAAGGAAAGAAAAGAGGAAAAAAAGGAGGAGAGAGATTCATTTTCCTTAGCCCTTTATGATATCTTTCCCTCAACCCGCATGAGATCTCTCATCACTCATGACTAACGAAGTTAGCTCGAAACAATTGACTCTGTTGACAGCAATGCCATGGATACTACAGAGTGTGGATGAGTTTGGTGCCTTCGAGTTCGAGCACGTGGAGTAATACTAAAGCTTGTCCTTCTCTAGCACACAAAAAGCAGAATCAAAGTATAATGAAGCTAGATAGTCCGTCTATTTGACTGGTGCATTTTGTATTTTGTGCTTACTATTTATGACTATCCAAGCTTGGGCAAGAGGGAATGAGCTAAAGTTTTTAATCTTGCCACAGCTTGAGCTAACAGACCTTAACGCTCAAAAAATAACACAGTCATGTGGTCGGTTGGTGTCTCCAAAATGATGTAAACCTACGACTTATTCTAGTTCAATTTTTGCAACTCCAACATTTAAGGAAATTTTTTGAGTTGATTTTAAAGGTCGTGCTCACTGCCATGCTCACTGCCATGCTCACCGCTTTCACAACCAACCAAGAGCCAAACAACCTCTGTAATTCTCAGCCAAAGTATTGTAATTATGAATGATGGTATCAGCTCTTGTGATAAGAGGGAAGAAGATAACATTGAATCAAAATGCTCCCAATTCAATATATCATTTGTTCGAGGTATACCAAATGAATCTACAATCCAGCGAACCGAAAGACTATGGAAGTTGAAGAAGGAGATTAAGAGAATACAAAAACGTACATCTAGAGCCAATGCATCGCAAGAAGAGAGAGAAGCAGCAAATAAGAAAAGGCGAAAGCCGTGATTGTAAATCAGATAATCACAATGATACCTAGTCAATTTACAACATAGAGAGGTCAACTAACTTCCTACGATATGAAAAAGACAGCAAAGTGTCCAAGCTTGAGCGGCTGCGTAGAATCTAATGTGCAATCTACACATTAATCATTTTTGTTTTGCCTTGTGATGATTTGCTTGCAGTTTTTCGAAAGCTACCAATCATACTCATACATCTACATGATTTGCAAAATCATAAGAGAACTCAGGGATGATTGGAACACGCTCAATTGCATTTCCTATCACGATGGATCAAACCCCACTTCTTGCCGCAAAATTAAGCTGTATCGATCCACTGTCCTTCAAACCTTCTACCGTGTAGTTTGTTGTGTAATTGTATATTTCTGCATGTTGATAAATTATTGGGCTAACTCAGAATGGGAAATGGACGTGAGATGAGCAGTATGGAAATAGAACAAGCACACCAAACTTTGCTTCGTTCACGCGGCAGCAGCAGCTTCGCCCGCTTGTATGTATATTCTTGTGATGGTTTGAGCATTCGGATAATGGGAAACGAATGTAAGACGAGCAGTATTAAGAGTAAAAAGTACCAATCACATGTACAAATCACATTTTATGCAGCCTTCGGCCTCCGCACCAATGCCCACAGCTGCTTCATAACTCCAGCTTACTTGTGCACAAAGGAAGCTTCGTTTCAGGCCAAAAGCCACGAAGTATCAGCCGCTTGGTTACGGCAACGTGGGAAGAAATTTGAGCTCTCTAGTGGCAGATGAAAATACGGCGCTCGGTGCAGCTGCTGTATCTGCATCCGGGCGGTGGTGGAGGTGGAGAACGGCAGTCATGGTGAGGGCGATGGGGTTGCTCTCGTTCAGGTGCGGTGGTTGCGGTCGGTGGGTTGGTTTGATGTTCTTTATGTCAATAGGATGTCGAAAAGAGGCCAAAAGACAGACCCTCAAAAATGGGAACTCAAAAATCTGCGTACCTGTATCAAAAGTCCTTTTTACTAGCCTTAAAAATGGCTTGTTTAGTCACCGACACCCCTCCGGAAGTCTCTTTTGTGGCAGTTGAAAACCTTTGCGCCACTGCGGAGGGACCCAGTCGCGGACCCCAACAAAATATCTACTACAAAACTGAGGGGACGCACACGCTTTTGCGATGTTGTTCGAAGCTGTATGTAAATTCTGTGACAGCTTAATTTTGAGACCCACTGACGGTCATTCGTCACGGAACGAGGTCGCATTAATGATGACCTCCGCGCGGTCGAGCAATCCCTATTTTCACTTTCACCCCCGCGCGGTTAAAGAGTTAAGAAGTGTTTATGACCCCCGCGCAGTAGTTTTAATGATTCTAATTCTATGTAACGATCGCTTAGTCGTATGAACCGCATATGTAGAGATATCGTATACATAAGCCCCACCCACACTCATTACATCCCCACTCTACGTGTTCAGCTGAGCTATTAATAATAGAGTGTTGCATCACCAAACTGATCAACAATGACTAATAGGAAACAACTCAGAGATGAGGAACAGAATTGGGAGAATGAGATCTTTGAGACTGAGGGGGATGGTAAGATGCGTCGAAAGGGCAGGCCAAAAGATCTAAAGGTTGTGCACTTGAAGGAGCAGTGGACGCGGAGATGGTTCCGGTATAGTCTGCTGAGGGCAGTGGAGGTGAAACGGTTCTTAACAAGGAGGTTGATGTCAATGGATACGAAGTTGAAAGATTTAAATCATTGGGGGGAGGAGGGATTATTTTGTGGATGTGATTTTGAGCTCCAAAGATATCTCTCCTCTATACACCCGTCGTCATCCACTGAATCACTATTCACCCATTCTGATGTGACTTTATCAGAAGTATGCTCAATCCATTTTGCACAAGTATGCTCATGTCACGGGCCAAGAATTTACCCAACTAGATTCGCAGAGAGATGGACTCCTCCCAAATGTATCAAACCAAGTATAGCAGAAGTGTGCCAGCAGCTGAAGAAGCAGCATGATACCTACTGGAAGGTGTTGTTGTCCTTTATACACCTTGTAGGAGCTGTATTTAATTTGCAGTCTACAACTCCCCTCGGACATACCATCCATTTCACTGATCGACTATACGATGTTGACACATGGAGAAGACTCGGTTCAGCTCTTTCTTTCGGACCACCTTACCGCGCTTTGAATCTTCACGCCCAGGAGTAATGCGGGTTCCCCCCAGCAGCAGCACCGTGCACGAAAGCACTAGCAATTGGCAGCAGGATATGCTCTATTGATCTTACTAGTTGCAACTTTCAAAATAACGGGTCATTTGAGCAGGTCTTGGGGGGATGTGTAAATGTGGTGGATCATATATCTTTTACTGCAAACGCAACTCAGAGTGCACTGCAATAGCTGGTTACTTCCAAGATGGTAATCATATGGCAATCGGTATCACATTCACAATGAAACGTGAGGTGGACACTGAACAAGCTGTGAGAGAAATTAGAGAAAGCCTAGTTGGGAACACAAAATTTGGTTGATGCATGTGATTGGTTTGATCAATTTGAGGAGCTTCTTTGTGATGCATCGAGTTACGAGCAACTTTGCAACTCAAACCATGCGCTTAAGACATTTTGATTTATGGAGTTCCTAGTTTTCAGCCATATGTTTAGGTTGCTGTAGTCGCGCATCACCGCTAAATGATTCGCAACTAAAATAAAATGTGACAAGCATCGTCTAATCAGCACTCTTCCTCTCACATCGTAGTCAGTGAATGTGACCACAACGTACATGTCGTTGATTGTTCGTACTAATAAATCTTTTTGGATCTAAAGAAATTATCTTCAATGTTGCTCTTGCTTCATCCACGCCTCTTTGAATTTGAATGAACTCACTGTACATACACACATTGTTCTCGTTTTATTGTCACAATCACTTAGTTTAAATGCATGAAAATATTACAGCTTTCTCGTTCATTTGTTCTCAACATTAGAAAGAAATGAGTACCACAAATTTAGCAAGCCTAACCCTCTTGTTCTATCTGCCTTACTACCAGTTTACACTCTCCAAAACTCAGCCAGAGCCAGATGCTCGCATCCGTCCATTGCGTTGAGGCATTTTCTGTACTATCTTTTGCACTCAGCCTTGAACTGAAGCTTAACATTTGTTTTTGGGTAAAAAGTAATACGTGTCCTCTTTGTCACCTTTTGTTTGTTTTATTCTTTGCACAGTATCCGCCATTGTCCCATCAGGAATGAATTCGTGCCCATAATAATACTCTGTCCCTGTGACTCTTGAATTCGGCACCCCAGTGGCGGGCTGCCATGTTTCAACACACACCCCTACAATGACACATAGATTGTCGTGAGGAATCGCGGATCTGAGGACCCAAAGTGATGGGTTCAGGTTGAGCAATAATTGATGTTTTCCGAGATTCACAAATGATTCCACAGATTGTCATGCTGGTCTTTGTATGCGAGCTGATGCAAATCCACGAAAATTGTACCAAGAGGATGTCGAATGACGGAGGCTATTGGCAATTTACGCAGCCCGGTACTGGCGTCAACAGCAATGGAGTCACTCCAGTTGTCATCGATCGGATACAAAGTTGTGATAGGCCGCGGGAATAGTCTTTCCCAAGATGTTGTGCTCTGTGCGTGTCCAAGCTAATTCATCATATAGACTGCCAATGCAGCGAGTTTTGCATACTCTTCGGTGAGATAGTAGCCCGGCTCTGACAGTACGATGGCCCCAATAGCAAACCGACATTTTGTCTTGCCTTCTCCCGTCAGTCTTTTTCTCAAATCTTTCTCGGTCCTGATGGGGAAGACTTCATCTGAGCTACAGCATATGTCTACACCGCCACGAGAGAGTGTCCATTGCTGACACAAGTCGACGGTAAAAGAATTCAATTGGCATTTCTTCTCACGGAGACGGAAAACAATACGTTCCCACTTGAGAGTGAAGCAAAACAATTGGGTGAGAACAATGTTGCTGCCTTTGAATCAACTGCATCCTTCCTACCAATGGAGCCACCATTGTAGCTATTGATTCAATATCAAACGGGGTATTCGCAGTGCAATCTAATTGTTCTACCACAATGAGAAACTCATATTTTGGTATACTTACACCCCTCGCTTGGGTCAATGACGGGTAGCAACTCTCCGTGTAGGAACATAAGTTTCGCCATCTTGGTTAGTCAAGTTCTCCTTTCAATTTCTCTTCGTTCTTGGACATTTCATCGTCGCAATCAAAAAGCAAATTACAGCGCCACAGTAGCTCTGTATGATCGTCATCAATCCAACTATCATTCTGATTTGAATAATGAACCAGTTTTCTCACCTGTTGTTGAAGACTAGGTTCAAAATTCTGGAGAAATTCCTTCCGGTCGCGGGCACGGAATATAGCCGGAACCGGAATTTTGAC
>JALLPI010000467.1:0-20268 GCA_036939935.1 Cyclotella atomus | reverse complement strand
CTCTTTTTTTACATGTCATTGGCCAGTTTATCTTACATATTACATCAGTGTATCCCTCTCGGTTGCGTGGGATCGAGGCATACGAACCTAGGTCCAGTACAGAGTACTTGAACTTAGCGCTTTTTCTATTTACATTACATGCACCAAAAAGTCATGGCAGCCGCATTACGCCCTCAATTGATTGTAGACTTCCCGTCTGCAATGGAAGAATCACCGTCCCGACCTATGAGGCAGTGCGCTTTTCGGAAACAAGCTCGATGAAGACACGGGCCGACGAGGACAGATTCAAGCGCCGCAGATGGCTAAATGTCGCCAAGTAATCTGCTATGTTGATGGAGGATCCTCAAGATGATGAAGACGAGTCCATCAAGAAAGACAAGTTGGTGAAGTGCGTCGGTTTGAAACATCTGCTTGGCCGCGATGTATTCCAGAAGTCACAAGAGGTGGTTATGGCTCGAGAGCATCATAAAAACGTCGTGCTGAACGTTTAGCCAGTATGTCCAGGGCTAGTTCACAAGAAGCCAGGGAGCGTGCTCATCGTATCGCTTTGATTATGGGTTCATTGTGACAATTTTGTTCGGCCCCATCTTCATCTGTATAGTCTTTGTGTTACAATTTTGATCGGCATTATAGGTACATAGTCATGCTGTTTATGGATACGATGGTTGAGTTTTAATCTAAACGTCTTTCATGAAAACAAAGAAGTACTTGAGACCTACCATATGCAACTGGTGTGTATTTCCGACCTGCGTCCTCTAACGAATACAGAAATGTTGAGATGATAAACATCTCTACCACAATCACTATTGCAAAGGGAATTAATTGGATTGGCAAAAAGTAAACGAAAGACATGTTTATTATTACACGTGTTACAGCATGCAGTTGATAACAACGCTACGCGCTGCTCTTAGACTGCGACCCTCTTTTCGAGTTGTGGTTTCAGAAGTTGCTCTTTACGAATACCACTCATTTGCCAATATAGTATAGTCTTAAAGAGAACAAGACAGAGATGCAGAACTTCGAGCCAAATAGATTCTGTGAATGGGTCTTACATTTATGACATAAATACATTTAGTTGTGATGTTCAACCACCCCAAGATATATGAACACATGTGAATCTCAAACTGCAATTCTTTTTCTAAGTCGTTTCATTGGTGAGCCAAATTCCGGCTTATCTTCAGCTACTAATACTCTGCCAAAATCCCCAGTTGCATCACTTGTGTTGCTTTGGCCTTCACCACTGGCGTGATCTTTATTCTTCATATTGAGATGCCGGTTATATCTGCGGCCTTTATATCTTCTACTTGACTTCCCTTGCACATATCTTGCGGTTGCAGTACCCTCTAAATCAAAGTGACTCAATAATCGATTGTAGTCCATTGTATCATAATCCATGGAAAAGGCCGGTGATGGTGCAGGAGTGGCCGATGAGGCAGGGCAGAATTCTTCTCTGGCCGGTTCCAGGTTGTCCTGCACGAGCGTTTTGAAGACATGCAATTAAAGAATATTAGTTCTTGAAACATTCAATAGGCACACAACTATGAATGATACTCACAAACAAGGCCCATCCAAACTCATCTCCGTCCTCAACAGTCTCAACGCTCAACCCACACTTCATGGTATAAGTCCACATAATTCGATTTCGAACAAACTCCCCACTTTCATCTTGCCCAATCAAAACCAGTATAGCACCACCTGGCACTGAATCAATTTGATCTTCCAGCGCTACAGAAGGATCAAGTGTGGAGCTGATAGAGGTATACGATAATTTAATACCCTCGTCATTAAAGTCGGTCAAGTCAAGGTACGAGTCATCTTGATTGATAATCGTCATATCTGGTGAGGTATCAATCTCAAGGAATTGAGCTGATATGAGTTGAGTTGGCACCGCTATAGATTCCTGTAACAGCCTTGACTGATTTTCGCTATTGGACGCTGACAATTCATAATCTTTATGTTTCAATCGGTAAATTTCCTCTTGATGCTCTTTCCACTCCGGGAAACGAGAAAAGAATTCGTCATTGGGCGGAATTGATCTCCAAGTGTCTACCATGTTGGACACTGCAGCCGAGTGTAGATGAACATTCAAAGATTCACCCGTGCTCTCGGCATCCATTTCATCCAGATTAATCACCTCGAGCAGTCGCCTCATAGGTTCCGGTTCTGACTTGCCGGCAGCACCACTATTTGGCGAATATGTATCAAACGTAGGAAACGGTGTCGAAGGTGCATACGTATTCGAAGTACTTGGCGTGTTGATCATCTTGACTCGCTTCACCAACGAGGCAACGCCGTATGTTTTCTTTTCAGTGGGTGCATATGTCCCATCCACAGTCGGATAATAAGTTGTCTCAACAGATGGAGAGGTAGCCTTGACTGGTTCAATGAAGGGACCGTTCTTTCTTGTGCCTGCATCTACAGCCGTCGGGGCATACGTGGACGAAGTTGGTGAGTACGTTCCGTACGTTGGAAAGGGAGTTGATGGGGCATATGTTGGAATAGCCTCTGAAGGTGGAGGTACGGGCATGGCTCCAGCCGGTGGCAAGAATGGATCTTGAGTATTCATAGTCGAGCCTGCTGTGCTTCCTGCTGCACTTCCACCAGTGCTTCCTGCACTTGTCGGATTGAATGTCGGTGAAAAAGAGGGCACTTTACTCGAATCAACAGTCGGTGACACCACTGGACTAGAGGTTCCACTCCCAGCAGCCGCGGAAGAAGGAGCCGAGCTTTCAACTACGAGCAAACTATCATCAGTTTCATTTCCAGTACTTCCTTCGGTACCAATATTGCCATCATTGCCAACCAAACACAATGTCCCCTTAATGCCAGAATTATCCTCCAACTTATCAGTTTTACATGGATCCGCATGAAAATTGATTTGTATATTGAAAATAGTTGGGCTGCATGAACACAACGATGGTGACTGGAGAACTCTTTGCCACTGCTGTTTTTGTGCTCGCCTACTGAGCTGTAGTCCATTTGTGATTTTTCCATCACCACTCTTTGCGTGCACGAGCCATGACGAAGTGTACAACAGAAAGAGCAGTATGGGTGCTATTATGGATGACATTCTTATGAATTCCAAGGCACTGGCCTCCTAATTGGATGTTGGGAGTGACAGAACCTAATATGATGTTACAAGAAAGCATATGTATGTTAGATCTCGAAACAAAGACATATGACTTCAATACAATAATGCAGACGGCACATTTCAATCTATGTTTTGTCCGACATTTCTCGCAAAACATGTGTGAAACATGCGGTGCTAGTCCTTCCAAGGAACAGTGTTTGCTCCTCAAACTCTCATGACATCTGACCAAACGAGCCACCATTGGACTTACCAGCCAATGCTCTCAGTGAACGAATACCAGTAATTAGGTTGATGGAAACGAAAGGTTGATAGGTTTGCTCGTGCTTGAGACCGTGGTGCAGCTCTGTATTCGATCAAAAGAGGATAACGAACGAGATCGAAACAACTGATCTCTTTGCTCTTGTGAACAAGCCCAAGAGAGCCAAACCCCCGAACGACTATTGAAGACACGAGCCATTTTGATGCAGGTGATATAGTTCACCCCGCACTATCCATGGGCGCCTTTGAGACTGTTGTTTTTTAGGCTTTGGTTGCGGTTCATGATTTTTGATGGCCGAAAGAAAGGAGAGCGAAGTGAAAGAGGGTGGTGTGAAGTTTGAACGGAAAAAAGGCGCGGGGCGGGGGTAACTTCAACTTCAACCTCAAGTTTAAAAGATGAAGTTGTTACGATCCCCACCACAGTCCGCGGCCCGCGGCCCACTCGCTCCCGCTCGCCCGGGCCTGTAAATAGAAAATAGAAAATAGTGGGCAAATTTTGGGTGACTTAAAATGAAGTTTGGAAGCCACTTACACGCCTGCTAAAATCCTTTTCACCACCACCCATCTCAGTCTCAACTCTCACTCAACCTCACCTCGCCTCATTCAGCGGCTTGCTCTTGCTCACCATTGATTAATTTGTACAGCAACGAACCAACCTTGTATCAGCTTCTTCCTGGTGAGCAATAAGCTGTTTGCAAATCAAAATGCTGCGCATCTGTATGATGTTTGTTATCTCTGAATCTGCATATGTCTGATAGCACAATCACCACTCTTACGTTCCACGTTCCATCCAAGCAGGGCAACTATTACTATAACTATCAACACATATACTATCAATCATGACATCCAAACTAATCATCGGCATAGACCTAGGGGCATTAACCACCAAAATCATGCTATGCAATCAAAATGAATACGAACTAGTCCGTACATCACACGGATCGCATTGTCTCCCCACAGCTGTGTCATTTGCCAAGGGACGAGCCCGAATGATTGGTGAAGATTCCTCTGAAAAGAGTGATGAAAACACTGTGTGCATGTTGGATCGTTTGGTGGATTGCTTGGATGAAGATTCATTGGTAGCATTTCAGAGATTTGAGTACAAGCGTGAGAATGACTCTGTGTACATTCCGTCCATTGATGAGGAGTATTCGTCAACAGCTTTAATGGCCATGCTGCTTGGGAGGATTCGGCGCAATGTAATTTTGACAGCAGAGCGTCTTGGTTGTACGAATGCTGAAATGGTGTTTGTCTTTGCTGTTCCTCCAAATTATTCGATGGAAGCACGACAGGCATTATCGGATGCAGCTTATGCAGCTTCTGTTTCGAGTTCAATGTGTGTTGATTCTACTTTGGCGTATGGCAGGGTGTTGCAACAACGTAAGTTTGGTGATGGCGAACAAAAGTTGATGGTTGTTGAGATTGGGCACACGCGTACCAGCATTTCGTTACTGAAGATTGGAGACAACAGTGCCGTGAATGATGACGAGAAGAAGGAATCAAGTGACGAAGGAGTTACAGTTCTTGCTAATGTCAACTCCTCTATTATGGGAGCAGGCAATATTGATGTTTGTTTGTACAATCACTTTTTGTCTACGCATCCTTTACTTGTGGGGTCGCCCTTTCATAACAAATCACGTTCTGCTCAACGATTGCTAGATGGGTGTAAAAAGCTCAAGCATCTCCTCTCCATGCTGCCTGAGGGTAAAGTCACAGTAGAGAGTATTGGGGACAATGAGAGTGATGTGAATCTATCTGCAAATCGAACTGACTTGGTTCAACTGTGCGAAGAGTCGGTAACTGAACAACTCAAGGCCATGCTGGAACAATGCATTGAAGAGGCTGGAGGTCGACAGATCTTGGATGATCTTGCATCAGTGGAGTTGACTGGAGGAGGGAGCCGCATTCCATTGGTTCAAGACACTATTTTGGAATGTTTGGGAAAGCAGGATAAGGACTTTGTCTTCTCGAAAAGTTTGGATGATACTTCTTTAGCATTGGGTGCAGCCATGATGGGACCGCGAACTCTTGTGTCTGCAGATGATTCTTTGATGCAATTTTCCGTCGAAAGACAGGAGCAGAGGAAGACTCTTCAAAAAAATGAGATGGCAATGGCAGATAAAGATAGAGAAATTTCTGCAAAAGATGGACTGAAAAATCAGATCGAGTCGCTTATTTTGGAGCTCCGATCAGCAAGGCATTCAAAACATGGTTCATTACTGCCAACTTCAAAAGATTTCACAACACTATTGGATGGGACCGACGATTGGCTCTTCTCAGATGAATGCAACGAGGCCACATTAGAGGCTATGAGTAAGAAGTGGACTGAAGTGAAATCCAAATCAGAGTGTCTTTGTGCAGATTATTTCAATGCAAAGACACAGGAAGCTGAGCGTATAGAGCGCGAGATGGAAGAAGAAGCCAAGCGAGCCGCCGCCGAAAGAGATTCCGAGGCCATGTTGGACGGGCATGACGGAGAAGGAGATCACGACAATAGAAAATTACCAACTAAGCGTAGAATGGAAATTGTGGTAAAGAACAAGGACGAGGGCACTGAACTATTTGCTGGAGGAAACTACAAGTTTGCGGCTGCAAGATACTCTAAGGCTCTGACACATTGTAGCACATTCTTTGACCTTTCTGCTGAGGACGAGGAAGAGGTAGGTTGCGTCTTCCACTATTGTTTGCGTGTAGTTCAAACCCTTCTTCACTCACTTTGTGGTATTTAGGTAAAGAAGGTCAAGCTCAGTTTACATTCCAATATGGCCCTCTGCTATATCAAATTGGACAAGCATGATAACGCATTGCAATCATGTAATGAAGCTCTAGCACTCGATTCGACTAATGCCAAAGCATTGTTTAGACGTGCGAGTGTGTATCATCACCAACGAAAATTCGATTTGGCAATAAAAGATCTCGAGGCTGCAGAAGTCTTGAGTCCTGGCGACAAGGCAGTCAATAAGTTGAAACGGCTGGTTGATCACGAAATGCTGAAGCAGAAAAAGAAGGAGCAGGCAATGGCTAAGAAAATGTTCGGTTAGGCATCAAATTATTATAGCCAGCATCAAAGAGAATACAATCTGAACATAACAGAAGCCTTAATATACGAGACCCTTACTCTATTAACACCTGCTTCACGTTACTGCTCAATTCACGACACAAAGAGACCCTCGATCAAGATTATGAGGAAGCACAATTTAATAGATGAAGATGCTGAAGTGTCACTCATTGTTCCCACCTTCGCCTTGGTTTCGTCATCAGCCAGAACGCAACCAGTGCAGTTCAGAGTGCAACCCTCGGGAACATCGAAGTCCCCATTAAGATCGTGGAAGTAAAAAAGCGCCATGGTTGAGCTGCCTTCTGTCCACTCGCACTTCTGATCACCGCTGCTGCATCTACCTTCATCGCAAACAAGCTTTGTCGAGCCAAGAAACTCGCCACCTGAAATGAAACAGTTCTCATCCCAGGGTTGAATGCATGAATCCGATTCGGGACACCAAGCCAATCCTGTCGATGCACCTCCACATCCATATTCGTCATCATCAAAAGCTAGAGAAGGTGTCGGGGCATCACTCATGGGCGAACCTGATTCGGCTTCATTTGTGCATTCGCCAGAATAGTAAGAACTCTCTGTACAATCATAGTCCCCAATGCTGCACATTTGATACTGTGCTCCCTGATCCAAAGTTGCATTGACCAACTGGCCGCCGTTGTTAGCACAATAGGTGGAAAAAACTACTCGAGATCCCTTTTCACATTCTCCACGTTGAAGTGTCCATTCTTCACATGCACTACCGTCATCAAACACGCAGACAGCATATTCACCTGCAGGCTCATACTTCGTCTCGAGTGTTCCGCCCATATCTATACAGTTCACGGAAGCAGGGTTTGGCACTCCAACTAAAGATGCATCATCATCGGTAGACAACTCGCAGCCAGTGCAATTCAAGGTGCAGCCTTCGGGAACCTCAAAAGCACCGTTAAGATCGTGAAAGTAAAAAGTGGCCATGTTTGTGCTGCCTTCTGACCATTCGCATTTTTCGTCCCCACTGCTGCAATTTCCCGCCTCGCATGACAATTCAGATGGTCCTGAAAATGCATCGCCATTAATGTTGCACGTTTCTGCCCAAGGTTGGATGCACGAATTCGATGCAGGGCACCAAGCCATTCCCGTTGATCCTCCGCCGCAATCATCTTCTAGTTGTCTGTAAGTTCTACCTGCGGATGTAGCCAGACGGCTCTTGAACAATAATAATGATGTAGTAGAGCCTTTAGGAACCATTATTATTATTTGTGCGAGAGAGAGGAGAGAGAGAGAGGATGAAAAGCAGTTAGAAAGGTAAAGTTATGATAATATGTTAGGGTTGTTAAATTGCAATTGCATAATAGTCAGAAGTATGAATATGGATGCTGCTTATGATTCATTGTAATTCTGTGATAGGTTAAGAATGCTCAAGAATAGGTTGTTGGTCGAAGCGCATTTGTGTTGATCATATGCATCTTTTGGCAGTTGATGCAGGCCAAGTATTCTTAGGATTCCAGATAAAAGATTGAAGCTGAAATGATATGCATCTTTTGACGGTTGATGTAGGTCAAGTATTGTGAGGATTCCAGATAAAAGATTGAAGCTGAAATGATCACAAAGCAAAGTGTGTGCTTTTTCATTTAAGTTTAATATCAAATAGAATTTCTGCATTGGGATTACATAGTGCAAGGTGATGATTCTTTGGCTTCTGGGAAGAAATCATGTAATATTGAAGAGATGTATTTATCATCTGGGTACTTAGTATTCCTACTGAATTCTTACACTACATAAATTATTGTTGTGCATTCCCAAAGTTTGGTGCTTCATTTTAATTGGTTGAACGAAGAACATGCCTCCAAACCGCATGCGGCTAGCGGAGCGGAGCGAGGCTAGTAGAATGAAAACTCGCCCCCACCTATGGTCTTCCTTGCTTTAGCGCTTCTGCCATGAGCCTCGCTCACTAATTTGCTAGCTCTTGTGTACCGCTTCTTCTTCATGTTGTTTGCCCCTGGGACAATTGATATCCTCCTCTGTCGTGCGCTGGAAAGTAGTCTAATTGTGTAGGTAAACGCGTGAAGACGTTTGAAAGTAGAAATTATAAGATTGAGCTCAGCTTTTATTTATCTCTAGGCAAAGCAAGTAAACTATGCAGATCTCAGAGGAGATCAAGAGGGAGAATGAAGAAATGGATATTGTGTCCATTATCTTCATCTTCAATGTATGATGTGGTGGACCAGCTCATGTAGCTTTCTACACAATCATACTAGTTCCAAACTCAAGGTCTGGCCTTGAGTTTGTATCCTTATATATCTTAGTAAAGATCTCGGATATCTTTAGTTCAAATGGCCATATCTACCAAAGATGAATAGTGGGCTTTTGACATAAGTATGCTTGTCTATTAAATGTAGATATTTGGCCTATGTCATGCTCATTCCTCTGGCCGCAGCAACAGAACCGCTGGTGTACTTTTTTGACAAACATATCATACTCAACTTATCTTCCTTGGTCATTTTCACATCATTGCACTCTACCCTCAAGTCTTCCTCCGACATCATGCTAAGCTGTCGACAAAATCCCGCAAAAGATGTAGGTTTGCGCACAGGAGCAGTATCACCCAAAACAGCAAAGTCGTCGTCTTCAGAACAACTTGAATCTTCGTATGATAATGCCAATGACTCAAGATCTTCAGTTTGTCCCTTCTTTTGAGACTCGGGGTACAGAACCTCGCCACAGAACTTGAGAATTTGTGCGATGTCATTATCATCTTCAAGGACTTGCTGGAAGCGATCAGCATCTAGCTCTATGCCATGTGGTTCCAACTCTATTTTTAGCCGCAAGGCGAGCAGATGCCCCTCTTTGAGATCCATCTTCTTGTCACCATCCCAATCACTGCGCAGAGCTTTGCCATTTTGGATACAAATATTTCTCTAAGGTTGTGCTGAACGGCGGCAAATATCTTCTCGTTCTCTCTCACCAGGTCCACCAGCTTGTTTACATCGTCTCCTTGCTGCTCATCCACAATTAATTTCAGCTCATGCTCAATCGGTTTCATGCTTTGCAATAAAAAAGGAATCAGGAAGGAAGTGAAGTATCAATCCAAAGGTTTATCAATGATACCTACTCATCAATTTCGTGTTCGAGTTTGTCCACTGTCTTCACCAGAAATTCCACAGCTGACATGAGCTCATTCACATTTTTTCTTAACATGCCTATTGAATTTTGAATACCTTCTTGACAACATATCAGTTATAATTAGACATCAGATCAACAAAAAGAGATAATCATCGTCCGATATCATCACTGTTTACACACTTGGTGAGCTATTTATCTCATAATGCCGGTGAATAAGCGTGGGTGCATTGATGCAGCAGACTCCCCCAGTTATGAAAACTAGTACTGATTGAACTGAAACCCTTGCAGCTGCCGATGCTGCGACTGATTGAGGAAACAGAAACATTTCAGCGCGTTAAGATAAAATCATGAACTTCCATAGTAAAGACGTGAGTAGATAAAGTAGTGTCCAACTTACAACCAGCTGCTGCCAGGACACAAACACCAACAGTGACCAAGACACCTCCAAATGTGGCTTCCGGCTCATCAACATTACTACTTTCCTCTCCATCTCCATCAATGGATGTCTCGGTAAGTGAGCCCTTGGGGATTAGTGGCATGCTCAATGTCATTGATGCCGACATTTCCTGCTAAATATAATAATTACCTACTTCAGAGAGTATTATTGAGAGCTAGAGTTGGGAGACGTAGCCCCTCCTTCTCTTGGTTCGCTTCAATTTGAATTTGAGATAATGATGTGTGAGTGAAGTGTAGTAAGTTGGAAGTCCATAACCACATGTGTGGAGAAGAAGGATAAGGCATGGCGTTCATTCCCCCGCTTGGCTTATCAAAAGAGGAGCAAATAGAGCGAGAGCTGGCGCCCTTTGGCGTCAGAAGCAAGCAAGAACAGGACAAAAAATGCACTGAATGAGGCAGACTCCAGTAAAACAAGGGGGGCACACATGTCCTGGCAGATAAGGGGACTTTACTGTTGTACTCATAACCCATATCAGCATTAATCCAAACAAATACTATGTACAAACAGAGGAAGTAAGGTATCTCAATGTATCGCAAGGTATCTAGGAGTCGCTATACTTTTAGATGAACGGGATCTCATGCAATTTGCACAATTCGGTGCGCTGTTTTTGCGCTCAAGATACCTTGTGTGATTGAAAGAAAAATGTAAATTGGCATTGATTCGTGCAATAAAAGCACGGCTGTTGTATGTAAAGTCTAAACTTCGTGAATTGGCTTTTTCTTTTTATGTCGAAATTGTGCTGGTATCTTTTATTTAGCCATCGTATAGCGACTCCAAGATGTATATTTTGTATTTGTATGCAGTTTGGGGACTGTAAAAGGTAATAACATACACAATAGCATATAAACAGCTCCTATTCTAAGACCTGTTCTGTCAAGGCAATCTCGCATTGATTTGGGATCGATTGATCACGAAGAAGAAGAGGAGAGGACGAGTGGTTGGAGCCAAAAGCAAGCAAGACCGGGACAAACACATCATTGTGTTCCAAGTTGCCCTGAACCAGACCTGCAATGCAGCATGCAGCAGACAGCTTGATGACTATCTCGACTGGTATGACCACTGCCTTGGCTACTTGGCTGCACCGCCACCACAAAACCAGGGCAAGCAACATCATTCACAACTGCATCACCAGTATCCTTCAAGGTGTACTCTCAATAGCTAATCTCATCGACAGTCTAACACAGGTGGAAACCAAGATACATAACGTTGTCCCCACTCTCCCCCGGCCAAACCATCATTCAACCTATTCATCCGCCTGGACACTGGGGCCTGGCGGATACCATCACCATTATGTATAAGAATTTGATTCGATGTGACTCTTATCCACTGTAACAAACCTTCGATTTCTACCAACTCAGACTCAAACTCAGTTTGTACCATAAAAGCACAGCTCTGTTGTATGTAACAGTGGAACTTTGTGTATTGGCTTTCATGACTTATCTTTTGTGTCCACATTCAAATATCTTTCATTTAACCGTGGAGTGACTCCCTGATAGACCAGACACCTAACGAGCACATGAAACATGAAACCACTAAACACGTCAGAACCCTTTATAACATCCTTGGTAAAACTTACAAAAACTGGAAACGTGGTGACAGTGATAGCTTATTTGGATTCTCATACCTTGCAGCTTCACCCCGCACTGATTCTTATGTGTTTAGATCCTCTATCGGACACACCATACTACAGTTGTCTCCTGCCGCTAGAATCAGCATCAGCCTCTCCAAACACGATACTTTACCACATTGGGCAAGGCACAGGTACAAAACGGGCATCAACTAGTACTCAATGAGAACTTAAATTTTGCACTACACCAACCCCATCAATAATCAATCAAAGTTTTTACTCTCCTGTGCCCGGCCACTACTACACTACCCACTTTCACTTTTTACCATAGAACAGGAGCGGTGTGTCCACTTGAGTGCACAGCACTTAGCACTTACTAGTTGAGGGTCTGGGTCCAAATTTATTCATGGATGTCAAAGCCTCATTCACATGATATTTGACAATGGCAATTCTCAAACCCCACAGTGGTTCAATTTTTAACTGGCGTTGACGAATAAGTGGAGGAAACTTGGAGGATTGGGATTACCACAATGTCGATTTAATGCACGATGACCTCCATGAACATGCAACTAATGCAGATGCTGCACAGATTGATACAACCTTTCGGCAGACATCCCCAAATTTATTTTCCGGTATTTCATTTAGTTAGTCTTAAATAGTAACACCACCACATCACAATAACTTTTCGCTATGGGACTTCCTGTCAAAAGGGGCTTCTATTGTCACTGCACTGTTGCTCACCTAAATACCAAATGAAAATCAACTTCAAATAATAATGAGACTAAATATGTATGGGAACAGTTCATTACGTAGCAACGTTGATTATACAGGCAAAACAAAAGCAACAAGAGTCAAAACCAATTCCTAAATCAAGTTCACACATTTCTGGCACAAAATCCTAGTGGGTCTAAGAGCACAATGCTGTATCACATTCCAAACTCCTCATTGCCTTCATTGCAAGTACTTGAACCACTGACTTGACGGCCTAATCGCATATCCTCTCCAACAATGTCTCCCCGCAAAACTGGTCTGAAACAAAGTAAGATCTCTTTCTCAATTAGCTGCTCTTTGAGAGCATGTGTAGACGCTGTAGGGTTGTGATCAAAAATTCCTAATTCACTGGCTTCGTCATTGCGAGTCCTTGTGCGTATAGACGAAGTTAGCTCAGACCACAATGTTGTGAGGTCACGACAAATCAATTGCACAATGCATCCTGGGGCAATTGTACCGGGTCTTCCTAAAAACAATAGCAGAAAAAGGAGACATTCAAGAGAAGTATTTTGTGACACATAATCTCAACCAAATTCTTACCTTGCTCGCTAAAAAAGCTCCCTCACAGAGATGTACTGTCACCGGCGTTGTCATCAGAGCGTTCCATACTTGCGTCGATATACCCAGAATCGTCTGTAGACCCGGTACAGGATGTAGACTCTGATTCTTGCATTCGCAATGCTGTTCTGGGAGCCAAAACGTGCTTTCGATGAATGCGCGGTCCTTCATCTTGCTGCTGCATTTTGATTTCTTCTGCGGAGCGCTTCCTGTCGTCCTTGGTCTTCTCCTTCTTGGGTCGGTGTGCCAAGGACTATAGTTTGGCCCCAGCATTGTTGGCAGTCACTGAAGCACCCATGACATCATCCACATCCGCGGTCTTGCATTTCTTAGCAGGTGGTTTATGATTCGAACTAGTCTCAAACAAGCCACCATCACAGACGTTCTTTTTTCTAAAGAGATCATCGGACGAATCTGATACATTTTCGCCATTACCGTTGACTTTAACCTCCATTACAGTAAACGATTGATCCGTCCCTACCCCGGCCGCAGCAATTCGTTCCGCGGTAGCCAAGTCTTGGATGAGCCGGTGCATAACAGGCTGTGACTCCGGCACCAAGACATCCAGGATGCTGGCTCCTTCCAAGTTCTCCATTGCGTGCTTGAGTACTCGAACTGCTTGCATATTGCAGAACTTGATTTCACCATCAAGGCCGATGACAATAACGGGATCAGGCAGATACAAGAGGATAAGTGCCTGGCGTCTCATCCTTGCATTATCCGCAGTCAATTCATCAATAAGCTGTCGCTTGCGAGCTCGCGCCGCTGTGGACTGTGGCAGGTGGCAGACTTGCGATTTGAGATTCGTTTCGCATGACGCTTTTCTTCCTTGTGGCCAGCATCGTCAAGCAAGATTTTGACAACGTTGGGAATCGGTTGGTTGCTTTCTTCAAACTTTTTGGCGTGTGATTCTAAAGAGGGCAAACGTTAGGTCTGTGATCGTCATTGTATTTACTAATGCAATATTGCTTACCAAGCTGTTGCAAATTCCAGGTCTGCAGCGTAAGTAAACTAACTGACTCCGGCGAACTGACAGTTTTCGACGTCTGCTGCCTGGTAGGAGTCTGAGAAGACTCCGTTAGTGGCGTGCTATTGTTCACAGGCGGCAATACAGCGCTGATGCTCCCGTTGGTGTTTGATGCCAAAATTGGTTTTCTTTTCTTCGCTGGCATCGATGAAGTATGGCAGCGGTGTTGCTCTTGCGTAAGAATTGTAGGTCAATTTTGCTTTTAACGAATGCAACCAATAGTAACTATTAGTTATAGATATTCATTTCGTGGCAGAATACACATTTGAATGCTCACCTGTACACCGCGATGTGAGTACATTGCTTGCTTCTTCAATACATCAGCAACCAACTCCTTGTTCGTCACAGAGAGAATATCTGACAGCTTCAGTTGTGAATGATCACTCGGAGCTTGATCATTCTGCTGCAGTGCTACAGATGCATTACATTTCTGTCCATGAAGTGGAAATGAGGCAGAACTGCTGGATGCAGCAAGGGTAGCAGCAGGACATGCAATTCCAGCTGACAGCCCAGGCTTCATGTTTTGCGTAGTTTCCGACTTCATGCTATTGAGCAAAGCGAGTAAATACTGCTGATTGCCACTTGAATTGTCAGTTGATAGCTGTATGGTGCCAGACACAGCGTTGTTTCTTGACAGTGGCGTAGCTGCAGTGTTTGACGCCAAAGCACCATGAGTCTTGAGGTAGTCTGCTATCAGACTGCTGAGAGCGTTCAACAGTGCTGTTGAGACTTGAGGTGCAGGAACTCGATAATGATGATGGACATTAGATACAACATCATCTTGTTGTTGGTGGACCTGCTGCCATACTCGCTTCAGGAGCTCGTTTGGATCAAGTCAATTGAATCACATGATTTGATGGTTCTTCCGGCTAATGAAGTGCAGATATTGATAAGAGAAGAGAGGTAACTAAATCGTCAGAATTCAGAATAATTGATTGCCGCAAACCGCAAATCAAATCACGCCAGATAGCGCCATACTTCGGTGAATGAATGTCTTGTCTTTTGATGCTGTTACTTTGTACTTTGTGCTCCTCCTCCTATTGTTGATATTGTGTTTGAACACGGAACACAGGATGTGAGAGGCCTGCAATGAGGAGCGAGCAAAGGGTCAATCTTCTTGGTTTGTGATTTGTGCTGATTATTTGTGTTTGGGATGCGGTACCAGAGATGTGTCCTGTTGTTTCTTCTGGGGATTTGTGATCGTGCTTGTGAATAAGAAATGACGATGAACAATCATCGCACAACCTACACATTTAGCTGAAGTAAGGTATGCGGTTGGAGTGTAAAGCAGAAAGCAGGTACCGCGACACTCTCAACCTGAACACCCTTTCCTGCCCAATCTGAACCACCATTTTAAAAGTAGGTTGTGGCAAATTTTAATTTGGAACTTAGTCGGAAACTAACGTCCAGGACTAACAAAACGATTATTTTTTCCGAATAAGATCAATATGACCGTTCTCACACGGCCACCTTGCCACTCTCTCTAGAGAGAGGTAGGGAGTTTGTGGGATAGATGCGACTAAAGCCCTTGTGAACAAAAGATATGTTCCCGAGTCGTAAACTGCATAACAACTAAAACAGGTCAACAGATGATATCATGATTTGATCGTGAACCGTTTACGTTCTTCTCTGATGATGTGGTCACTTTCTCCACGAATGTATCATCTCGATTATCACGGACTTCCAAACTGCAGGGATCCAGTATTACCACCACCCCCCTCCCAACCGCCACTATTAATCCTCATCGCACAACATCATCACACCCTATCCATACCGTCCAACCCACAGTGTTGACCATGCTCCACTGCAAGGGTGTGTTAAAAGATTCCCTAGCAGTTGGAGTACATTTCAGCGGCACATGCAACAAAGATTTGGGGTCTCCAATTGTTGTTTGCCTCAAATTTTGTAGTTTTACAGGGAGCATTTGCTCAGCCAGCGCAATAGTCAGTGTTGCCCATGCTAACCCATCCTCATCTTCATACACATAACAATATTTTGTGGTGGTCATGTGGTATGGCCACGGCATCAATATCGCCATCAATCAGCAAATCTCACGGTGATCAATTTGGATGAAAACAGCTACCAATTTGTTAATGCTTTGAAACTGCAGTATTGTGCCTGATTTTGGTCGTCTTTGGTCTTTCAAGTTCTGATAATAGAGGTTTTGCTGCTACGCAGTTTTCCACTGACACATTTTTGTGTATTGGACAATTTATACAACTCCCTCAATGTGAAGCGGGTCTAGACCCATCTGAGAGGGCTAACAAGAACAAGGGGGATACACATGTCCCAACAGATAAGGTCTCCCAATAGTGAAAGTCGTTGAAGTTGGCAATTGACGTTGCAATTGAATTTTGAAATGTTCCTCAACAAAACGAGAAATGACAGATAATGGGTTGTAGAGCTAAGGGACCTTATCTGATTAATCATTTGTGGGCTTTGTGATTCAAAGAGAATTGATACCTAGTTTAAGTTGGGTCATCTTCAAGTTGAAGAAAAAAGACCACAGTTGACATGAGCCCACCGGAAGTTCTTAGTCAGTTTAGGACACAAGCGCAACCGGAACCAGGCAGGAATTTGCAACCTAGTGTAAATGCTTCAATTTGGCTGATTTGCTGCTTCAAGCCCATTAGCATGCCATTGATGCATCCCTTGTCCTATCCAATAACCAACTGGTGACAGTGGACAAGTCTGTTGGTTGGTGCATGTATGCACATACAGAACAAACATACTGTGGGTGATGATGGATCTTTTCATGGAACAAATCAACGACTCAAAAACGTACTGTTGATAGAATATCAGCAAGTAGCAGAGCATTGTTGAATAAATGATTGATCTCTAGATTGACAGGTGAATATAAATATAACATTAACATGCCAATACTCATAAGATTGCATTTTATTCAGTTTTATTAGGAGCACACTCATTTTTGCTCTTCATATGCAAATCATTTTTTGCAAGTTAATACATATGCACAATATAAACCAGAATATATAGAACTGATAATAGAATCTAGATCTAGATTTGCTACTTTAAATTGCTTAATTGTAACGCACTTCTGCTAACTTCTATTGCGGATAGTATATATCATGGCTGTTGCAGTTTTTGTGCAATTTTGGCATTCATACAGTGAATCTAAAAATTATTGACTTGAAAATAATGATCAATATCTCATCTAGTGCTGTTGAGCTCTACTCATAGAGCAAGATTTTGTGATGATGTAGAAGGCACCTGAAACGACTTCGGCCACTGAGTGAGATTTCAGCAAGCCTCATCGGCCTTTGCTAGGTAGTGTTCTAGTAAATCTATATAGTTATTTATCTCACTTAATATTAGGAATTTTTAGTGGTTAACTAGAAAGTTGTTGCGCTTGACGAGATCTATCCAAAAATGCGATAAAAAGATATGTTTTGCATTACCTCTCTAGCTTCGCACGTGGTGTGCGCAGTGCTGACATGGGAGTCTATGAGGCTGACCCACAGCGGGACTCACACACTACTAGTGATAGTTAGTACTACGATTAATCAGTCCCACGAACGCTATCACTAGTAAACTACTAGTTGCCAAAAAAATGCTCATGGCTGCGGGGCTCCAGAGATTTGGATATCTACAACTAGCCATATCTCCGTCAATATATGGACTCGAGTCACAAGTGATATGTCAGATTTATCTGGGACGATATGACCTTTACAAAAATGCAATAAAAAGGATCACACAAGAGACACTGTGACTTGTGATATTTGTCTCCCAAATCTTGGCTCAAGCTGTCAGGTGCCTTCTACACCACTTGATCTGAAGTCAAGTTTTCCCTAAGAACAAATGTCTATATTGCTATGTTTCTTTGGTCATATTCATACATCAAGAAATTGCACTCTTTGGCATGTTGCTGTTAGTCTGGAATCATGATCTTGGGGTCAAAATTATGAACTTGCTGCCACTTTGCTTCCTTTCATACCACTCCACTTTACAAGCATACACATTTGAAGCACTTGACAAACTCAACACAGTTCTTTCTTGGACTTTTGTTCGATTTCATTTATGTTAGTATTTATCTCTTCATTCAACTTTATCCTAGATAAAGATATTTGTATTGCTAAAGTGAAGAGGGCACATGATGTATAGAAATTTTCTCTTTTTACAAGAACATAGGTAGTCTCAAAGAGAGTGTTAAATAAGACTGATGTGAGACCATAGAACTTGACCAAAATTCAGATGAAATTATTTCAATGATTAACTTCTATAACCTGCTTTTTATTCCTATTTGTTGACCCATTATCCAATTTTGATTTTCATTTTGCTTTGGCTTTGACTCCAGAAGATATTCTTTAATTATGTCTCTAGTGGAGCCTCCAAGCATTAATTGCATTACCACTTCTTGATGCCCACATTTATCAACATATACTTCATCACAGCGGGTGAGACCACATCCTCTCAACAACCGTGCTGCATCAGCTGTAGCAGTAAACGGAACGGTTGTGTCTTCAATTCCATGAATCAGCAGCATTGGAGGAGCACATTCATCAACTGTAATTTCGGTGTTTGATTTCATAATCTTGTTATACATTCTTGATAGAGGACTGGCAATGGAAAAATTGTTGCGTGAGCTTCCGCAAATTGCTTTCATTGGTGAAATTTGTTCCACTCCTCGTTCTGCTTCAAAATCAAAGTGATTTGATATGTCATATGGACCTGATAGCCCAATGAAACAGTCGGGGTAGATCACATTTTGTTGAGTAATAGTATTTTCCAATCGTCCGCCGATCAAATCAACAAGCATTAACAGTGCAATGTGAGCTCCAGAAGAGTGGCCCATGAGTATGTGACCCACCCAACCATCACAGTGCTTATATTTGGTCGCAACTGCGTTCATCGTGTCCTGCAATGCATTCCATGCACTCTTGACATCACAAAGCTGACTATCGCCACTATAACTGCCGGCCCCATCCATGTCCGGTGTGATGACAGATACACAAGGATATGTTCTATATCCAATAACTGCTACAGCAAACCCCTGTTGTAAAAAGAATGGCGCAATAAGACGGTACATCCACGGATGTCCCGATCCCCACGCTCCTCCGTGAACAAAGGTGATTGTGCCCCTAATGTAAGTTGGCTCCGTCTTGGCACGTTGATCTAAGTTAGGCCAAAACAAGTCAATGTGTTGCATTGCATGCTTGCCATACCGTAAGATCTCTCGTCTCCACCTTTTTGTATTTTTAGTGGACCCACTTAATTCAATAAACTCACGAATCTCTTTAAAGCGCCCAGCAGCAACTAAAGGACACGTGAGTTTCACCAGTGTATCAGCGGTATAACAGAATTTACCCGAATCACGAAAGTCGTGCTGCCAATGCAACGGTAACACCGAGCCAATGTAGCGTGTTACTCTAGTTGGAAGGGGTGTTCGTTTGAGAAATGATTTGGATCTGCAGCATTGGCAAGCCGTATTGTTTCTTTCTTCACGTCGTGCAATAGCGATGATCAATCTCGCCAATAGCTCATGCGATTTGTTATGAAAGTCTGTTTCGTGGAAGTTATCATCACTGCCAGACTTGATATGACTTGATTTAGAGAGAAGATGTTGTATTTCGTTGAATTTCTCTCGCAACAAGTCATGAAGACAATGATGGTTTAGATAATTGACCCAACTACCCGATGGCGGAGTCCGTGGGGGCGAGTGCGCAAGAGCTAGAGAAGATGGAGTTAGCAGAGGCTGTGTCAAGGCCATGGTGGCGATGATCTCGATGTCTCGATGATGACCGATGACGACACGGCGACAGAAAGAGGAAATAGAGAGTGAAGGAGGTATCTACAAAAATATTTGTTGGTATTTTATATGTTTTTTTGTGTCACAAAATACTGTCACAAACACTTGATAACATGGTACTGTAGACCTCCAACTACCAAGTGGCAATGGAATGTGCATTGTTATGTGAAGCAACCAGATGTAAATCATGTAAATAAATAATTGAAACTCCTTAGCATTACTTCTCCTGCAATAGTTGGCGCATTGTTCATACAAGCAAACCTTGACAGTCTTCTCCAGAGGATGTAAACAAGTTGTCTTTCAGATGAGCTTCACCTGGCTAATGATCCTTTCAACTAGTGCAGTTGAACACACAAACTGCCAATATTTGTGGCGGTGTTACTTTGACTGTTTGGTTGGAGGTGGAGCTGATCAAGTGTGAAACGAGTGAGCCCCCCTTGCCACGGACCATGGAATAGATCTTTTAGTGGTCAGAGTAGGTCATTTTCTATCAATTGGTCAGAGGTAATTAATTACTCAGGAAAGAAATTACTCGTTTTTGAGGATTTATCATTCTAAATTTAGTTTATCATGTCAAAAGTTGAATACCACCCCTTTCCGTCAAAAGTCATTTTC